>JACGCK010000139.1:0-118649 GCA_014925825.1 Pholiota molesta | reverse complement strand
ATAGACAATACCCGTCAGCAGATTACCCACCGGCTCGTTGACGGTCCCGTTCGACAGCAGGCTCTGCCAGGAGGGTCTCCACGCAAGCGTCGTGATGTTGCTCAGGATCTGGAGCGCACTGTTCGTCCACATCTGCCTCGCGGCGGCTGTGGTTTCCTGCTGTGCGAGCAGCAACAGCCCGTTGGCGGCGATGGTGGCGGCGGACGAGTCGCGGGACGCGGCGGGGGCGTCAGAGGGGCGTTGAAGTCCCTGTGGATGTTTGCGCCAGTAAGTGAAAGTTGCGAGCGTCTGACAGAAAGAAAGAAGGCTGACCAAGGTACGATGCCATCCGATGGCAGGTTGGCCAGGAAATACGTCGCTAGTCTGCGTGAAGTAGCCAGATAGTTCGTGTTGTTTGTCCGTTTGTACACTGCAGACGAATGATTTGTTGTTGCCCATTGAAAATCTATCAGAGAGATAGACATACTGTTTGCAAATCCATAGATGCCCCACGCCTGTCCTCGCGACCAGGTGCTGTTGTCAGCATATCCTTGGGCTGTCCTTTTCCTGATGACGACACCCGTGGTGGAATTGTATTCAACGACATGCCATGTGGACCCTGTAAAGAAGTTAATGTTATTCAAAATTAGCGATCCCAGAATAGATGCTCATAGAAGGCAGTTCCAGACTGACCATCCGTCCGGATGTGGTTCTTCATCGTGGTATCTGCATGGGTAGTTGCGATGTTTCGGAGTGTCGCATTGCCAGTTAGATCGGCGGATTGGAAAAGGACTTCGAGATTCATCATGTTGTCGATGATGACCTGCAGCTCGTCAGCAGGCGACAAGTTTAATGCCTTCACCACCAGCATACCTGAAAATCTGTAGGATCAGTCGTGTCCCAGCTTCTGGTGCAGCCAACGACTGGATTGAAGCGCGCCGCGAGCATCGTCGCAAAACGGTTGATCGCGTCGATCGCGGTCTGGTTCGTGGGGTTTCTAATAATAAACCGTAAACGAGAATGTCATCTAAACCTCCGAACGTTACGCACACCAGCAGCTCTTCCACGAACGGGAAGCTAATGAACCCCACATCGTGCCCGATGCCATGGTTCGCATCCAGGTCCAGCAGGCCGTTGCTCGCGGCCCGTCCGAGGTCCAGCCAATCCGCTTGCCCCAGCCCGTTCGCAGACGTCGCGCCGCACAGCGTCTTCCGCGTGTTCAGCGCGTATCCGGTGACGGGAAGAAGCCCGACGTCCATGTATCCGGAGAGAAGAACAGCCATTTTCCTGCGGTGGTGTCGGTGTATTGCGGGTATTGGATTGGGGTGGGGAGGGCCCGAAGGCGGCGGCGACTTTGGCGGGCACCAAGGGAGAGAAGAGCTCGGCCGGGGCGGACGCTGCGAAGGCCAGCGCGGACAGCTTTAGGGAGAGGAGGAGCGCGGCGAAGCGGAGGGTGCGCGGCATCGTGGTTGGGTGTGTCTGGTCAGCGTACGAGCTACCTCTGGAAGAGAGGGGGTTGAGGGTGCGCGTTCGGCGGAAGGTGCGCGGTTCCTGGACTTTTTATAAGAGGTGGAGGAATTCGCCGGACCGACCGCGGCCTGCGGGCTAGATGGTATCTGGTGTTATATATCCAGAGGATGCGGAAAGTTGGCCGACTTGGAGGGGAACATATAGAGAGGGCGCGAGGACGGGGCACGAGTTGCGGGCTTACATATGGTGGTGCATATATGATGGATGTCACAGGGCTCGGAATTTGTCTTCTTCTGCAGCTCTTTGGCAGCTCAGCTGCAGCTTCAATTTTTTATTTGCCCGGCCCATTTGCCGTGGCACTTGAAGCTTCATATTGGATTCACCATGTGACGGTGATGGGATGACGTCCTTTCGAGAATCGGAGTTTGGGAAAGAAGGTTGAGGTATTGCTGAAGGGAGGTTCTGTAGGTGCTGGGAGGGTGCTAGGGCACACTTTCCAAGGAAATGAAAGATCATACATAGTTCCTCGCTGGCACGAAAGCGAGTACCAAGCGAGTACCGCAAGATACGTTTTTGACAAATAGAAGGTGAAGCGTTCGCCGAAGAGGGAGTCGTCATTGGCTATATGAACAAGAATAAAAGAGGGATCAAAATTTCATTAGATCCATTGCTCCTGTCGCATGGACTTTGTACGGTAGGAGCGTCTGCAAGTGACATAAACGGTCTCCGCAGTCCGAATACTTATCACGGATTTCAAGTAGCCACGTCCTGGCCACGTCAATTTGCGGAAGTCTACAACAGTTGTGGGTCAAGAAATGGATCAGGTGAAGAGGATGGGTTGACAAAAGATGTGTATTGAATAGCGCAAGGGAGACGGGGTGCGCAGTGGAGGCGAGTCAATGTGGCTTGATTATCGGTTGTTTGGCTCGGGCGTCCGCAGTACACAGCTGCACTGCGCCGCGACCCCTCTGCCGCATTTCCTTCCTTTAATACCACTGGCACCGTCCTGCACTTTCCTCTCATTTCTTTCACGAACAACTAGAACATGGCTACCACAAGTTCAGCCGGCCTCGGCACAGAGATCGTCGGTGTTATCAACAAGCTTCAGGATGTCTTTACATCGCTTGGGTCGGGTCCAGGGGGCAGGCAGGTATAGATTTGCCCCAAATCTGTGTATTGGGCAGTCAGAGCAGTGGAAGAGTAGTGTGCTAGAGGTGCGTTTCTGCTTGAAGATTGGCTATGAATGTCCTGACGGATTGTACGACTTTGTTCACAGAACATCGTCGGTCGAGATTTCCTGCCTCGTGGTACTGGTATCGTGACGCGGCGTCCATTGGTATGATATATATACTGCACAGAGAGCTTTTACTGATAACCATATAGGTTCTCCAACTTATCAATAGAAGCGCTGGAAACACCGGTAGTAAGCAAATCTAGAGTCATTATCATCCTCATATTAACACTCCCACTATCAGCCAATGGGGTAGACAAAACGACCGACAAAGCCGCCAACGCAGATGAGTGGGGCGAGTTCCTGCATCTTCCCGGAGAGAAATTCTACGACTTCCACAAAATCCGTGATGAAATCGTGCGGGATACAGAGGCCAAGACGGGCAAGAACGCAGGCATCTCGCCACAACCTATCAACCTCCGCATATACTCTCCAACGTTCTTACGCTGACCCTTGTCGATCTTCCTGGGCTGACCAAAGTTCCTGTCGGAGACCAACCCCGCGATATCGAGAAACAGATCCGGGACATGTTAGTCAAGTATATCTCGAAGCCGGCCTGTATCATCCTTGCTGTCACAGCGGCCAACACGGATCTGGCAAATTCGGACGGGTTGAAGATGGCCCGTGAAGTGGATCCAGAGGGCACAAGGACAATTGGTGTTCTAACGAAAGTCGATCTCATGTACGTATTCATATCGGTGTGCTTGGCTCTACTTTGGTTCTTATACTAAACGCTGTTGGAAATAGGGATAAGGGAACAGATGTCGTCGACATTCTGGCTGGACGAATTATTCCTCTACGACTTGGATATGTTCCAGTTGTCAACAGAGGCCAACGAGACATAGAGCAGAACAAGCCCATCAGCTCTGCGCTTGATAACGAACGCGAGTTCTTCGAGAACCATCCTTCATATAGGAGCAAAGCCACCTTCTGTGGTACCCCATTCCTGGCCAGGAAACTCAACATGGTGAATACCTTCTTTTACTTATTCATCATCTGAAATTGAACTTTCATCTAGATCCTTATGCACCACATCCGTGCAACGCTACCTGACATCAAAGCCCGCATTTCGAAGAATCTCGCCCAGTACAACGCTGAATTGCTTGCTCTCGGGGAGGCTTGGGTGACGTCAACTCTTCCAGCATCGTTATTTCAGTCATCAGTGAATTCACCTCTGAATTCCGAAACACCATTGACGGTAACAACAACGACCTTTCTCTGAACGAACTTTCTGGAGGAGCCAGGATTTCATTCGTTTTCCACGAGCTATTCAATAATGGAGTCAAAACCATTGATCCTTTCGATCAAGTCAAGGATGGTGATATTCGAATCATGTTGTACAACTCTTCCGTGAGTTTTCCGATGAACCCGCGGCGCGTTCAAAGGTTTGTACAATTCTAATATCTTTACCTCAGGGTTCTACGCCAGCGCTCTTCGTTGGCACAGCGGCTTTCGAGTTATCGTGAAGCAGCAGATTAAGCGTCTGGAAGACCCAAGTGTCAAGTGCTGTCATTGGTGTATGATGAGCTCATCCGGATTCTTGGTCAACTCCTCGCCAAAGTGGTACGTATCTGCATCTTTTGGGTCTCTATGCATGCGACTCATCTTTCTATAGCAAGCATTCCGGCGATACCCTGCCCTACGAGAACGCTTCAACTCTGTCGTCGTCAACTTCTTCAAGAATGCAATGACCCCACGTTGAAGTTGGTCCAAGATATGGTTGCGTACGTATATGTTGAGTTCTCAAATGTGTCATGCTAATACGTGTTCTTTAGTATGCAAGCTTGTTACGTGAACACAAGCCATCCTGATTTCATTGGCGGACATAAGGTACGTTACATATTGGGGTCGTAGCACATTAATTCCCTGACTCAATATGACCACGACGCACAGGCGACCGCGATCGTGACTGAACGACTGAATGCGAACAAAGCGCCTACACCCGCAGTTGATCCCAAGAACCCGCGGTCGGCTGTCAACAACAACAAGGACCTGGACGTCGACGCGAAGCAAGATGCTGGTTTCTTTGGGTCGTTCTTCGCGCCGAAGACGGGCCCAAGAAGAAGGGCGCTGCGGCGATGGAAGCGCCTCCCACTAACATCCGCCCGCAGAGCGCGCTCAACGAGAGAGAAACGATGGAGACGGAAGTTATCAGTGCGTAATTCCATCTTCATGCGTGAACCAAGTTTTTAATTCGCCAATCTTGTTGTTTGTTTCGTCATCAGAGCTGCTCATCCATTCGTACTTCAACATCGTGAAGCGCGAGATGATCGACATGGTGCCCAAGGCGATCTCGCTGACGCTCGTCAACTTCTCGAAGGAGAACTTGCAGCAGGAGCTGCTGCAGGAGCTGTACAAGGCCGACGTGCTCGACGAGCTGTTGAAGGAGAGCGAGTTTGTCGTGTCCCGGAGGAAGGAACTGCAGACTATGGTGGCGGCCCTGAACAAGGCGGAAGAGTACGTCTTTCTTTTTTTTTATATGCCTGGCTTTGCTATGGGATGGCAGGCGTATATTTGTGTCCTGTGTGTGATGTGATGCTGACGCGGTTTTTGTTATCTAGGATCGTCTCTGGTGTCTAAGTTGGTTTATACTTAGACTTGGACGTTCGTTCTCCGCCTTTCTTGGGCCATTACTTGGCCATTACTCTGTCCGTCACAGTTTCGTTTACCATGCTCTTCCACCCTCTTCACGCATCATGCTACTTATCACGTATGTCCTAATTTCGTGGCGTGTGCATATCCAGGTACTGTAAATACCCTAGCTCTATACATGTTTACTTCGGATCATATAGTCTTTTTCGCTTTTTTCGCAAAATCTATTTTTTTCTTCAATCCCTGGCCGGCCGGAGCGATGTCAGTCGTTGATGCGCGGTCCCGCATCCGCGCGCGCGCAAGAAGCGTACTGTTGGGAAAGAGAACCTGGTTTGGAGGCGCACATGGGAAGATTGGACGTCAGGTTTTGACGTTTTGATGCGCCGCCTCATGGTGTGTGTTGAGTGGGGAAACGTCTGGGAAACGTACACGCTCGGCCCTCGGTGCCATTGCTGGGTAAGCAGGATATGCAAAGCGCGCTCAGCCTCGGACGTGCTGGTATACTGCAGGCAAGTGCAGGTACTTGGGATGGGGGCTCCACCGGGTATGCCCCATGTATGCATGCTACAAGTCAATTGGGGTTCCATGGAGTGCAAGTTGAACACCACGGATGAAAACTACTGCGACTCTGGTTCATATATCACGCTGAAGGAAAATTTTTTGGCGCCCAAATTTTCGAATGGCATGTGCGCTGCGGCTTACGTTTGATGGCCTGATATATAAGATGTGGTGGCATTTTTTTTCGGATCTCGTCATGATCAACAAGTTTCACCAACAACGAAGACGCGAAATGGGCGGCGCATCTTGTTTGAAGTGTATTTTCTTCGGAGGCCATCAGAAGGCTCATCGATTGTTCATCGCAAGTCAACAAAAACTAAGATAGATAGATAGATGAGATAGACATCCGCAATCAGTATACACAGCGAAGCAAAGCATCGCATTCCGCGCGAACGCGATGGACTCGGGGGAAAGATGTCAGCAACCGTGTGCTAAAAACAACCAGCGCCTAACTCAGCGTCGGCGTAGACCGGCTGGCGCAAAGGACCCATTTTATCAGGAGGTATCGTTCGATTGGTATTTCTCGCTTACGTCGCTTAGACTCGCGTAGTGATCCTGCCCTTTCCCATCAGTGTATACATGATTAGATAGAGTATATATGATTAGATAGTGGAACACGGTCCATTTTACGGCCGCATCTAGGGATGACACCGCCCGTCTCCGGCCTGCCTATGGTATGTAGATTATCTTGGCCGCTAAGCCATCGAGTCTCCCGAGTTCGGCACCAACGCACCTGGTCCCTTGGTAGTAGCCCAAATACATAATCTTATGGCCTACAGTTTGCGCTATGGATGGCTCTACCTCTAAGATTCCACAATAAATAGAGTATTCATCAGATCTGCATTGTTGTTGTCATTGGAATTTTTTTTCTAGTATACCTCCTCAAGCTTGAAAATGTTTGGAAAATGTACCCATTGGAAAAAGCAGTGCTAATAAAATCATGGCACGTACATGCCGGCAAAATGTGAAGAGAACTTATACCTTCAGCGACGCCAGCCACTGCTCGTTAATTATCTGGAATATATTTTGAAAAACCATGTGCTACAGAACATATTGTATTTCTTGAGCTTTTGGGCGGGGGCACCTCCACAGACTCCATACCGCTGGATCGCTGCTATGTTCAAACTCAGAACGTCGGCTGCTGGGGTTGGCCGCCTTCAGACGGGCCAACCGGTCTCTCGGAGAGATATAACGGCCATGGCGGGATGAGGATGATGGGGTTATTTTATATTCATCACGGGACGGCCGTGATTGCCGAATATCCTTAAGGGGAAATCGAGAAATACCAATCGAACCCGTACTCATCCAATGTTTACGAGGCATGGATCACGCATTGCGGAATGTAGCGGGTTTAGGCGCTCGGCGGCTGGTGGCCAGCCGGGCGCCGAAAAACATGAGGATTTATTGTGAAAGACGACGAGGTACAGCGCTAAGCAAAACAAACGGGGAAGAGGTGGGTGGGTAAATGCAAAGAGGCCTCTGGTACTGCGAGTAGTGAAGAGGAAGAGTCTGAGGAGCGTAGCTCCCCTTTGGTAAAATTTACAGTCTCAAGGGAATATCGATGACCCGGCGCACGGTTCGCCTTCTGGGCAGAACGGCCGCGATTCTCTCACTGCTCACAGGCACGTGACAGGGATAGTGTCAGTGCGTACCAGAGGCCTAAGACGTTCACATTGGACTTGGGTAAGTTCAGACTTAAGCTCGACAATGTTTACGAGGCATGGATCACGCATTGCGGAATGTAGCGGGTTTAGGCGCTCGGCGGCTGGTGGCCAGCCGGGCGCCCGAAAAACATGAGGATTTATTGTGAAAGACGACGAGGTACAGCTAAAATGACCTTTTTTTTTTTTTTTTTTTTGTGATGAGCAGCTCAGCTGCGATGTGAGGAGCGGAAGGAAAGAAACAATAAGCAGAACAAAAGGGAAGAGAAGGAGAAGGGAAAAAATGGACGGAGTTGGGTTGCAGCAAATGAAAGGAGATCAGGATTAGGAAGGACAATCATACAAAGAGATTAAAAAGAAGAACGGAGTGGGGTTAAAGAAGAGGAAAAGTATACAGAGAAAACTCAAGACGAAGGCGAGGAATCACAGCTCACTGCCTGGCGGAATCTCCGGCCGTCCGAGCGAATAGCAATGCTTGGACTAACACAGGATTTTTGCGAATATACAACTGGAAGCTATCTCCGGCCCATCGTCCCATGGCCTGGATTATGGAAGGTGGAGTACCGTTTTCGGCCAGAGAAGTGGCGCCGCCTGCCCGCATTGAGTGACCGGCAATATCGTTGGTGAAGTGGCGGCGCAAGCGACTGATGAAGAAGGAGCGCGTGGGATGGTACCAGCTGCTGTCAGCCACAAGGGAGACGCCAAGGGAAAGGCGGCGTCGCGTGCCCGCAAGTACGTGCGAAAGTGAACGAGCGGGTTGAGGCGAACCTGACGCGCACGAATAACGATGCGATTTCCTTCGAAGAAAGGATCCGCTTTGTGGGCGGGTAGCATGAAGGAGTAGAGGTCGGCCGAAATGTTAACAGAGGTGCGCCGGGTGACCTTTCGCCAGTTCCTGAGGGTGCGGTCATCTGGGAAGGCCATCTCACCAAGGCGCAGTAGGCCAAAAATCCCGTCAAGAGCATGGCGACGAACAGCTTGTCGTCGAGATGCGGTGAGTCTTCGTAGTGATGGACCACAAGCTCCAGGTCATCCAGCGTGAGTGCGCGTTTCCGCACGGTGGGTGAATTTCGAAGGCGCATGCACCCCTGCAGTGTCCGTGCGACCAACTCGGACTTGCGATTCGCGCGGATGTCAGGAAGAAGGGCTCGAGTTGCTGGCAAATGCCAGAGAGGTAGGAGTCAACAGAATCCGGCTGGATGTGATGGCACATCCAGACCGTGTACAGGGAGAGGGTGTCTTTCGTAGGTTCCAGAGGAATGTTATGCAGGCGAAGAAACTCCAGGTAGGAGTTCAAGGCAGATCCAGGCGAGTCTGTAGTTTCAATGGATACAGCCCTTATAACTACCACAGATAGGGTGATGGATAATGTCCACTAACTATAAGGGATGTATTCCCTACCATATTACTGCCTGCCGATGGATGCAGGCATCCATCCTGCCACCTGCATCCATCCGTGCACGTGCTCAGTATCCATCCCACGCCGACACAGCCATTGGATTCGAGCTCCATTACCCCTCCACCATCGCTGCCTGCATCCATCCGACTCCATCGTGTCTCCATCCATTGCTGCCCACATCCATTGCCTCTGTTGGATCATGCTGTCCAGCCAGCTGTCCACACGTGTTCACGTGTTTACTCCATCGCGCCTCCTGCATCCATTGCCCATGTTGGATGCAACTCCATCCTCCCGCCCTTCCCTCGCATCCATCGCACGTGTCCCAATCCTTCCCGCCCCCGGTGCGTATCCATTCCAACTCCATATTCCTTAGCTGACCATCCCAATCTAGGATGTTTCCTCTCTGCCGCGGTAGGAACCGCGGCTTCCCTCGTGTCAATCCGCCCGCCCTCGCACGTCCATTGCCCATATAGGATACCACATCCATTGGGCTTGGCCGCTCTCCCCCCTCATCCCATTTGGCCTTCGTGCATCCATTGCCCGTACACGGCCCCTCCTCCATTGGCCATTCTTGTGCCGTGCCCGCCCGCCCGCCCTCCTGTCCCGTGTGCGCCAATTCCCCCCCTCCCCCCTTGCGCTATTTGACCTTCATGCATCCATTGCGCGTACGCGCCCCATCCTCCACTGACTACCCTTGCACAGCGCCCGCTCTCCCGGCCCACTCTCCCTGCTGCCCCATGCGCCATTTTCCTCCCCCCCCCTTGCGCTATTCGGCCTTCGCGCATCCATTGCCCATATAGGACACTGCATCCATTGCGTTTGGCCGCTCTCTCCACCCTCGTGCCATTATTCGACCTTCGCGTATCCATTCGCGTATCCATTGCCCATATAGGATACCGGATCCATTGCCCTTGGCCGCTCTTTCCCCCCCTTGTGCCATTTGCGCATCCATTGTGGCCTTTGCGTGTCCATTGCCCATATAGGATACGGCATCCTTCGCGCTTGGCCGCGCTCTCCCCACTTGTGCCATTCGACCTTTGTGCATCCATTGCGGCCTTCGCGACTCCATTGCCCATATAGATAACACATCCATTGCACGTGGCCGTTCTTTCTTCCCTCCCATGCGACATTCGGCCTTCGCGCATCCATTGCCCACACATGTCCCATCCTCCATTGACTATCCTTGGGCCACACCTACTCTCCGTCCCTCCCGCCCCGTTCTGATCACCTGCCATTACATTCATATGTAATCCAAGTAACTTAGTCTGTATATAACCCCAAGTAACTTATGCTCACGGAAACCTCATTTCCAAGAAAAATAAATATTTGACAAGAAAATATGAGCTAGTACAAGGAGCAAGAAAATACAAACATACTACAAGATTAGTTCAGAAGGTAAATAGCGTGACAAGATAGAAAACAAGATAATAAAATAACAACATAAATCACAAAAAATTGCAAGAACGATATCAAAAATCACCTTCGCTGCCTTTTGCCTTCGCCTGAATCCCCACTACCAGTCCCCTCCTTCCGCTTCCTGCTACCGGACATATAGCTTTCCACACATGAATGTACGTCAAGCACTGCTGCCTCCCAGCGAGGATCAGTGGTACGGGCTGGTGCCCACCATATAAGGGCGACGATGACGAGGGCCAGCCCATTAGGACCATATTTTTTCAAAGAATGGACATTTTGACCCAGCTGCGCTGATGACAATGACAAGGGGAGGGAATGAGGGGTTGTCGAGCGTCGCCATACGGGCTGCATACTATTCCACCAGGCTATCCATTCGTTAGTGAATATCTGAAGATCCGGAACTGATGGAAATTGATCGTATCGACGCTTGGGCAACCAGAGTGATAGTAAGGGTGGGCGTAAAGGAGAGGTGGGCAAGCGATGCTATGGCAAATAAAGCAATCAGCTATCTAAATGCGTGGGTGCAGAGAAAACTTACGAATGTTGTATGTGTAGCGCCATGCTCACTCTCTATTTGTATCCAATCACTCATCAACGCTTTCCAGACATCAGCATCTACAGCGTCGACGATATGTTTTGAAGCGACCTCGAGCCATGCAGGAACAAACAGTTTCACAGATCTGACTCTCGCACTTCGATCTGTCAGGTCAGTGGCAGAAGCAGTGTTTTCGTCGTTTTCAGGCTCCGGAGCGGGGACAGTTTGGCCAGTGGGAGAGGCGGCATTTTCGTCGTTTTCAGGCTCCGGAGCGGGGACGGTTTGCGACGCCGACGTATCCATTGGTTGGTTCGAGATGTTGCTGCCAAAGCTACGTGGAAGCGGAGCGGGGACGGTTTGTGACGCCGATGTATCCATCGGTTGGTTCGAGATGTTGCTGCCAAAGCTATGCGGAAGCTGTGAACCGGCGGCAACGGCCCCTGAAGGATGCGTTATGGATACACCGATTGGAATGATTGGAGGGGTTTCCATGGCTGGAGCGTCTGGATGGGTATCTGGCCTGGGAGCAGTGCTCGAAGGCTGAGCCATGGGAGTCGGAAGGATATGGGAATGGTAGGCCAACTGGGTATCTGGCCCGGGAGCGGTGCTCGAAGGCTGAGCCATGGGAGTTGGAAGGACATGGGAATGGTAGGCCAACCGAGTGTCCGGAACATTTGATGGATCGAATGTCGAACTATAGGACACATTTGCGGAGGGATCAAGATATGGTGTAGTCGCATGAGCTTCAGGATAGATAGGCGTTTCTATCGGTAAAATTTGAGTCAGAAAGAATAAATATATATATGAAACAACGAACCGCTAGTGCTCGGTGCATTACCTGGATCCCATGCACTGCTCCAATCGTTAATGTTGAGGATACTGGCGACTTCTTCCATCGTCATGGCGGCTGTCGGGTCTTGAACCTGCGTAACTGGTTTGAACAATTCCTGGACAGGCCCAGGTCTGGCAACACCATCGGAACTAACAGGAGCAATGGGCACGGGAGCAGAACCACTCCGTGCAGAGGCATGAATGTCGAATGAAGTAGTGGAGGTGGCAGTGGCGATGGAGGTCGAGGTAGCAGAGACAGGAACACTTCCAACGGGAGCAGACATACTTGGTGCAGAGCCATCAATGTCGAACGAACTAGTCGAGGAGGTGGAGGTAGCAGACGAAACATGGGCACCTGGAAGAGCGCGGGACTTTCGCACGTCCATCGCTACATGCAACCAATTTTAGTCAGAACAAATTTCCAAGAGAACAACTTGGCAAACATACGATAGCATGTGTGTAAAAAATCTGAGAATGGACCGCGAATTACAGTGTCATATTTTGGGTACGCTTTTCCGAACGAGAGCCCACATGGATTGTGACGAGAGTGTACACTCATCGTCATGATCTCCCCTGCATAATTGGGATCTGGTCCACCAGCAAGAACCGTGAACGACCACCCAGTGAGTGCCGATACCTGCTGCATAAAATCATGCGCTAATTCCGGAATCCTCTCGATCGAACTGAAAATCAAGATCAGTGTATGTTTTAAAAATAGTCAATCAGTCAGACATACGTCGCATACTCCTCTGGTAAACGTTCCGTCTCTGATCGGCCTTCCAAGCTAGCCATCTCGAGATCCATCTCCATCTTACGCTGATCCCGCAAACGTTTGACTTCCGCTTTGACCTCATCGGACTCGTTCATATAAGCTTCATGGGTAAGTTTATTAATGACCGAGAGACGCATTTTGGAATCTGCACTCAATGGATCGAGGTCCACTAAGGCCTTGACTCGGTCCTTGAAGAACACTTTTGAGTAGATGTTCTTCTCCGATGGGAGCCGGCTGATCGTTGGGTTGACACTGATCACGACTTTCTCCTTGGTGCCGCCGCGCTTGCGTTTGCCGAGGGGATGGTTGTTAAACCACACTTTCAATTTCTGTACATAGAATTACACAATTAGAACATGCTAGCCCAGAAAAAAAAATAAACACACCTTTCTCCGATCAGCTGCCCATAAATTAGTGTCATTGAAAGGCAAGTTGACGATAGCCTTAACGTGAGGATCTGTAGAATTGGCGATCTCCTCTTCCTCAGCATTTTGAGATGGCCACTGCTGGAAAAAAAGCTGATAGCACTGTGTCCTCCATTCGCGCAGGGCATTGGCCCCAGCCTCTTTTGCCGCCGCACATTCCGCTTGCTTTGACATGAGAAATTCGTGCTGCTTGGGGGTGGCCCAAGTCTGCGGCGCCATGATACCCGGAACGGATGCAAATAGGTGCCGTAAGTTTAACAAGCGACGGCGGGTAAATGTTATGTTAGAGTTTAAGCGACAGTCTCCTTCTGGAAAAAAAATTGGGTAACCTTGTCCTGTGGGGCGGATAACCCCGAACGACTATACAGCCTATGATTCTTGCCCCCGCACTCATCCCCTCCCTCCCTATTCTCAGCCGAGGACTCCATGGCTCATAAAACAATTTATCAGTCGTACGAGTAGATTTTAAAAGTAGTACGATTGGCCTTTGTAAAATCGTGTGAACCGGCTGTACAGTTAATTTCAGCCAAGGTGTGGGAATTTCAAAAAGGCTAAAATAAGCGGCCAGGATCCATCAGAGGCTATCCAATACATTCCCCACATTTATCCGCATTGTCTCACCGAAACCAGCACTATGGCTCGCGTACCCCACACTAACCCTGACGGGGTTAAATCCATCGATGATCTCGTGGCGACACTATTGCTCATGGGCATAGATGTCAATAACGCGCGCAGTAAGTTTATTGTATCATATATCTCCCACATCCATCTAACAAAGACATTTTTGGTATCACCAGCCCGAGCCAATGTTTTGGCAGCGGCTGCGGCTGCGGCGAATGGCACCGGCCCCACCATTTCTGGTAAGTACTCATTATATATACCCGAGTGACTAGTATCTAACGCGTTCTCTCCACCACCCCCAGAAGATGCCGCCAGTGGCGAAACTGCCACCACCGAGGCCATCCCCGCCCCGCTCCTAACATAGGCAACAACACCAGTGACACTGGTGATCACGAATCCGAGGCCGATACTTTGGCCACCAGCGCTGGTGGTAAGCTTGATATCTTGATGGGTTTGAGCATAAATCTCACCGCCTGTTTCCTTGCAAAGATACCGAAGCCACTCAGGCTGGCTCTGCTAGGGCGACTTCGGCCACCTTGGATTGGGCCGATGATTGGGAAGAAGATGACGACCCGCCTAGGAGGAGCGCTCTCCAGTGGCATCCCAGCTCCGCAGCTGCCCCTGCTGCCCCTGCTGTCGCCACTGGTGCGAGCGGCGGCAGTGCCACGCTCTCGGGCAACGGCTTCCACTGCGCCTTCTGCCAACAGTTCAATACGGTTCGCCCCTCCGAGGCTTTCTATGTTGTGACCATCGGCCTCCAGGTGGGGGTGTTCACCCACTGGTACGTTTTCTACCTGCTTGTAAATGGTTTTTTTATTGATCTTGCTCAACAGGCACATTGTTCAGCCCCTCGTCTCGGGCGTGAGTGGTGCCTGCTACCGCAGTACCCCCCAGCCGCCGCCCAGGCCGCCTTCGATGAAGCTTTGGCTGCCGGCCTCGTCATGGTCGTTACTCCCAGCCCCGTCACCCTCCCCCACCCTGGCTGTGGAGGCCGCCAGTGATCGCACATTTTTGCTACATACTGCTCATGCTTTTGTGTAGTTGCTTACCATGTATACCGTCTGTTATTTGTCTGAAATGTACTGTGCACGTTGATCTTTGCAATATATTGTTTGTTATTACCCAGACCTCCCTTTATGCACACTGAAAACTATACTTGCCCTCCAAGTACATCTTGAAGACAGGGAGGCGGTGATCGTCCTCTAGTATAGTGCACCGTATTTCATCAATCCAAGTGATAACCATCCGTACTTCCGTGCTAAGCTCGTTAACCTCTCCCAATTCCACACCAACCCCGACAAGTTGAAGGACTTCGTCATGGCATCGTGTTATGGCTGTCTGTACATTGCTGAGCTGCTCAACAAGGTCATCCAGAGCTTCTGATTTGAGTGAAACCATATACTGCTGGCATGCGGTGTTGACAAAGGTTTTTGGTGATCCATTTGTAATGTTATTCAAGCGCCTTTTGAGGCGCTGGGCATGTTCCATCCAAACGGATATCGGACTACGTATCTCATCAGCGACTGGGGATTTAGCTGCGCTCTTGTGCAGTTGGACTGTACTGTGTAGTATGTAATTAGTGTATTATAGATAGTAGAGTGCCTGAGGTGTTGTATACATCGCTTTTGTCTTCTTGTATGTTTTACGACGTTGTGCATTAATTGTGGCTTTGGATCTACAATAAATAATTAGACAAGACAGCCGGGAACTTAAGAAATAGAATGATATATACTTCTCATAGTACCGCTTACTCTTTGCGCGGTTTGCTTCGCGTTTAGCCTCAGCGGTCAGATGAATTTTGGCACGGCCCATGAGAGTAGGTGTGCAAGCATAGAGAAATCGTGTTTACCTTCGTCGCATCCTGGTGCGTCGTCTGACTTTTATTTCGGGCATCTAAACCACCAGTCCAAACTATCTTGTTCAAAAGGTATTAATCAGGAGATTCTGATTCTGATTTTTTTACAATGTATTATATACGCTATAATATCTGCTGCATTTTTCTTTCATTTAATGTTTTGGGTCTGTGCGCATTACGTCGGATTTAGTAAGCACGAGAAGCAATGGAATCCAAGAACCTGAAGGAGTCGCTTTAATTCCCCCTCCTTTTGCCCTCGAACCACATTTTACTTTCTAGCTCCCCCACTGTGTGTGCCACTGCGCCCAAGTTCAACTTTCTCTCGATGTGAGAATGGTTTTTTTGGTCAAGCGATTATTCTAACGGCATGTTCTAAACTTAGATGTTCATCTTCCGCTGCCCAAAGCGGAGGCTACCCCCGCTAACATACAAGCTCAAATTGATAAACGGCGATTTATCCACCGCATGGGACCCTACTACCTTCAAGCCCATTCAGAGGTAAGGCAGAAGAGGTAGAATTCTTCAAAGTCGTCTTCGAGCATCACTGCATGCGATGGCCCGTGAATGCCAGGGAGTATCCGGACCTCGACTTCATGAAGGCTGACCTTGAGAACCAACGCAAGGTACGCGCCTATTATATGAGCCAATTCGTTCTGATATAACATTTTCCAGGCTTTGGATTAGATCCATCAAAGCCTGGTCTGGCTTGGGTGCCTACTCCCAGGAGCTTGAACACTGGTCCATGTTGTTCAAATCACGCACTAACAAAGTCGATAAATCACCGGATGCGAAGGCAAGAGCTTGGGTCACTGCGATCCTTATGCGATACTTACTTTCTTGTCTAGTTACCTCCTTCGGAATCAACCAAGAACGAAGAGGGCTCGGTGAAAATCTGGTTCTGCGGGAAATCCGATCGACATTGTGAGTAGTTTCTCTGTCACTGCTGTGCGATATTTATGTTGTTCCTATCTAGACATCCCCTCCATATCACCCAAGAAAGCAGAGGGTTCTGCGAAAAACCCTATTGATGTTGTGAGTATTGAGTTGGGCGCCTATCTTTCGACTTGGGCTGACATATATTGGCAGGATAATCGACCAGGGGAAGTCAGTAAGGCGAAGAGGTCAACCCGAGACATATTAGAATATTCACGTCGCCGGGTCCTTCTAACTCCTCCACAGGCAAGTAGTGTACCATTTTTGTAAAATCTATGTAAAATCTGTACGGTCATCTGAGCCGCTGTAAGCACGAAATCTGATCAGAGATGTATATTGGTAATCGGTGTAATGGATGCTAGCGTAACCTCAGTGTATCCATTATCCATAGCTGAACTTCATCTTCGCGTTCATATCAAGATGCCTGCAAAGAAACGTCCCCAGATTATCATGGAGGTACTGACAAAGTCCAAGCCAGCCAACCTAAAAGCAAGCCATGAAACCACCCATGGCTGAGACTGTGCAGCGTGTTGAACGCCATATATCTTATGATGTCTCTGGGGAATCATCAAGTCATTCATTCCTGTTCCACCCTCACCTCCAAGGAGTTTTCATCCAGTTCAAATCCAACCACATCTCCTTCAGTTCCATCAAGTTCGTTTTCCCACCGACTGAGGACGACATGAGCGTGTCGATGACGAGACTCGATTACTCGAAGTAGAAGGATTAGGGAGCCTATCTGCCAATCTCTCGACGCAAGTTACTCCGGATAATGATGATATTCTTCCAGATTCTGCACATAAACGCAAACGAACAGATGCTGTATGTTCTCATTGAATAAATGTACAGTATATTGAAATATTATTAAACTTCGCTTAGGATAATCCTCTACTACTTGGGTGCCTTACATCGACAGATATGTAGAGGAGCTGCTTCGACTTGAAGGACTGGGGACTCGAGTGACGCTGATAGCTGCGCTTCTTCCAACTGTCTATCAGCTCCAATGTATCGCTGCACAGATTGCCAAGATGCTCGAATGTTCTGTCTGCATGCATCGTTGCACACCCATCAGAGCCTGCCTTACCATCGCATTCAGGTACGTCGTGTTTTCAGTAACAAGTTTGAAATGCAGTGCTAATTTTCTATGACATAGTTCTGAATGGTTCTTTCTTTGAAAAGACGACGCTCAGATCCCTTGGGTTACATGTGCAGCTTGGCCACGTCGTCGGAACCAGCTGTCCAGTTCCAGTAATACCACACAATGATGAATTTACGGTCATCGATTGCGATGGTGTTCATCAAATAACCCTGCGCTTCTGTGGGTGCTTACATTCCGTCCATCATACAGCTCAATTACTGCGGCCCGCTTTTTCCATCAACGACAACCGATCCTCGCTCAGCAGCCACTTTTCGTGTCCTCGAGACCTTCCAAATGCTAAGCTTTAACTCCAAGGTTCCGCTTTCGAGTTTTACAAAGCCTTAGAAGCGCGGACGGACAATACGGGACAAATTTTCCACCGGTAGGCATAGTTTTATTTCCTGAAATTTTTGCTTCATTTGACTTGTAATGGCTTTAGGATCGCTACCATGTCTTCTTACGGATTGTTCGTGAATGGAGGCATGTACGTTTATTGAAGCGCATGGGTCGCGGCCATTCTAGCTCGGGCGTCAAAGGCACTAAAGAAGGTGAATGTGCCGTATTGTGCCCAGCTTGTCCACTGCCCGATATCAATCTACCTCCTGACTGGAAGACAAGACCGCAATCAGATCAGTAAGAATTTTATTTGGTGTATCCATGGGTTTTGCTAATGGATACATGTTTATTTAAGGTGGTTGTATACTCTTTCGTGGCTATCGATGCGAACTTTCGCCTGAAGCGGCTTAATGTGTCAAACCATCAGAGAGATCCAGGGCTTAACCATGGCTACGCCTATGTCGTTGAAGAAACGCGCTTCAAAGATTACCTTTCAAAATTTGACACGCGCGTCGGTCAAGAGAAAAGCCTATGTGTCGACCATGACGCAATTAAAGCAGCATCGAAGCGAGGCGGAGAGGGGATGGCGTCAAATGGTACCGGAACGGCAGAGTGTGGTCGTCATGACATGAAACGGGCGAATGGAGTGGGTGACTTGCAGAAGGGTGAACGGTGAGTAATAAATGTTTTCACCAATATGGATCAACTAACAATGGAGTCTATACAGCTATGTGAACATGGATTACTTCCTACTTTCCAGTCTGAAAATCAATACCCCCCCCCCAGCTTGTGGTATCGTATGACATAGCTTGCCAGTGGTCTCGGAACCTAGAAAAGCGTGTTCAAATATATCCCCCTAACCCACTTCCGATGGTCAAATGATCTAACCACTCTCGTCCCAAAGTTTCATCTGCCGGCTCATGTCCTGGAATGTCAAACGAGTTTCTCTTTTAATCTGGTACCTGGCGTCGGTAGAACGGATGGAGAGGCACCGGAGCGGGGCTGGTCCGAGATTAACGCAGTTGCAACCAGTACGAAGGAAAGGGCCCTGGTTCTCGCCGCGATACATTGGACGATCACTTTGGTGCGCGTAATTGGAGGAAGATCACACAAATTGGTAAGTTCAAATGGTTCTTCTGTACTTATTTATTTCTAACGATCTTTAAGCGCCGACATTTGTACGAAAAACTACAGAAGCATTGGGCGGGACGCGAGGAAAGTGTCGCGGCCTTCCTTGAATTCGACGCTGCCCTTTCAATCAAAGTAAACGATGGCCTGGATCATTCCGTCGCACCGACAGATGAATGGACGGCACTCTGTCTGAACTGGAAGTGGATCGTGCCCGAAATCCTAATCCATTTCAAGTTAATGAAATCGGTTAGTTTTGAAAGCAATTGTTTAAATGCCACTTACATAGGTATAACAGTGATAAATGAAAAAGAAGTTCGTCTTCGACTCGCTCAAGAAGATGCTGCAGCTATTTCCAAAGGAGAATTTACAGCGATACATGACGCTATATCACCGAGTCTTCTAATTTATCAAGGCCTCGAAATCGAAGATCTTCAGTACTATCCATTATTTGTTTGATGTATCCTTCTCAATTCAAACATCACATGTTTGTTACTTAGACGCAAACTGGTCGTCGATTCAGCCGAACTAGGCTCTCATTCAACTGATCTCCAACGGGCGAAGATTGTGGAGCGATGCAACTACCTACGTCGCAAGTTTGAGGCATGGTGTGAGATCCAGAATCTCTACATGCCCGAGGTTGCTGCATTACGGGCTCATGCAACTTCGGATGGAGGGGGATCACTGGCTATTGAAGATATCCAGTTATACCTCCCTTCGAGTGTCATAGACTCTGTTGCGTGCAACCCGCGGCTCATCGAGGCTGAGTGGCAGCTGCGGTACGCAATGGCTGACAGTACACTGAACACTCTCCGATCCCATCTTCTCCTTCGAACTCGCTTTACAAATCAAAGGATAAAGATTCGCGTGGTCAAGCAATGAACACTCGAAGTCAATCCCTAATCAAGAATGTCGAACACCGTGTCCGCGCTTCGGTTGTGAAATATCGGTACGTGCGCCGTGCAATGAGCGCCCTGGCAACATTCCGCAAAGAGTCTGACACGTGGAAGAATACCTTCAAAGAGTTAAAGGATGAACACGTACGGGATTGGCATCGATGGATGACATAGGCAGGGGCGAAGGGCATAGGTTGCTCTCATGGATTTGGAAAGTACATGGTGCGGTGATGGAATTGATGAAGGGACCCAAGATGTGCGTTATAGTTAAGTTTATTTCATTTTGTACTACTGCTAACGGAGCGGGGTAGCCCTTCGTATCGAATGGTGCCGAGCTCGAGCACGCGCACATCGCTGGCAGGAAGAATGTCTCCTTCTCGCTGAGGAGATGAGACGGTCCTTGCTTATTTTTCCTGGCAAGCTAATTGGTGGACGGAGCTTTCTTTGGACCCGCCAATGATCAAGAGTAAGAGTACCATTTCAGGCAAGCATCCCGCAAATATTCGGTCATCGACGGAAAACGCGCCTACGCCTTACGGCAGGCGGACATTCAACAGAAGATGCACGATTTTTGTCAGCTGAAGTGGTCTGGGCTGTCAGAGAGATTGCTGACCATGGATGGAAGGGACGCAAAGGTGATGGTAGAAATTGTATAAGTATGATATTGATATATATACATGAGTACTTAGATGCATATGTCTAAACTGATGCATAACAATAATAGGGTGGGCGATGATTTATATAGGGATCAAAAATACAAGATGGCAGGCTGTATATAGCTAATGGATGCGTATGGATAGGTGCGGGGGAGGGGTAAGCGGACGGCGCAAGCAGATTGACTAAGAGTAAGCCGCGGATCCGACCGCGGCAGAGCAAGCGCGGGGCAAGGATGGTCAATGGATGATGCACCCGGTACAGGCAATGATGTGTAATAGCAGGTGATCAGAACAGGGCAGGAGGGATGGAGAGCCGGGCCCCGGCGTGGTGCAAGGATGGTCAATGGAGAATGGACCATGCATGGGCAATGGATGTGCGAAGACCGAATTGGCGCACGGGGCAGGAGGGAGGGAGAGCAGTCACAGCACAAGGATGGTCAATGGAGGAGGGACTGTGTATGGACAATGGATACGTGCAGGCCAAATGGGATGAGGGGGAGAGCGGCCAAGCGCAATGGATGCGGTATCCTATATGGGTGATGGATGGGTGATGGATGGGTGATGGATGGGTGATGGCGGATGACAGGCACAATGCAAGAGGGAGATAGAGCGGTCGCGGCGCAAGGATGGTCAATGGAATATGTGCCCTGTACGGGCAATGGATGCGAGAAGGTCGATTGTTGCAAAGGGGAGAGGGCCAAGCGCAAGCAGCGCAAGCAGTGCAAGGATAGCCAATGGAATAGGCATGTGGGCAATGGATACGCGAATGGATACGCGAAGGTCGAATAATGGCACGAGGGTGGAGAGAGCGGCCAAACGCAATGGATACAGTGTCCTATATGGGCAATGGATGCGCGAAGGCCGAATAGCGCAAGGGGGGGGGGGAGGAAAATGGCACATGGGGCAGCAGGGAGAGTGGGCCGGGAGAGCGGGCGCTGTGCAAGGGTAGTCAGTGGAGGATGGGGCGCGTACGCGCAATGGATGCATGAAGGTCAAATAGCGCAAGGGGGGAGGGGGGGAATTGGCGCACACGGGACAGGAGGGCGGGCGGCGGGCACGGCACAAGAATGGCCAATGGAGGAGGGGCCGTGTACGGGCAATGGATGCACGAAGGCCAAATGGGATGAGGGGGGGAGAGCGGCCAAGCCCAATGGATGTGGTATCCTATATGGGCAATGGACGTGCGAGGGCGGGCGGATTGACACGAGGGAAGCCGCGGTTCCTACCGCGGCAGAGAGGAAACATCCTAGATTGGGATGGTCAGCTAAGGAATATGGAGTTGGAATGGATACGCACCGGGGGCGGGAAGGATTGGGACATGTGCGATGGATGCGAGGGAAGGGCGGGAGGATGGAGTTGCATCCAACATGGGCAATGGATGCAGGAGGCGCGATGGAGTAAACACGTGGAACACGTGTGGACAGCTGGCTGGACAGCATGATCCAACAGAGGCAATGGATGTGGGCAGCAATGGATGGAGACACGATGGAGTCGGATGGATGCAGGCAGCGATGGTGGAGGGGTAATGGAGCTCGAATCCAATGGCTGTGTCGGCGTGGGATGGATACTGAGCACGTGCACGGATGGATGCAGGTGGCAGGATGGATGCCTGCATCCATCGGCAGGCAGTAATATGGTAGGGAATACATCCCTTATAGTTAGTGGACATTATCCATCACCCTATCTGTGGTAGTTATAAGGGCTGTATCCATTGAAACTACAGACTCGCCTGGTAGAATCCAACCCAAGTAGGGACTACTCCATGCCAGCTAGCAGGAGAGTCAACCCAACCTGGATCAGAGAGGAACCTCAGACATGAGTAGGGACCATCACAGACAGTCAACCCAACCCAGGTCTAAGGGGAGAGGGGAGGAATCCCAGGTCAGAGACCCTCTAGGTGAAGTCCACGGTGCCCCCACCATTGTGATGCCTAGGGTCTGCATCAGAGCGCTCGAGGGGACTTCGGAGAGGGTAGAAGACAAGGGATGAGATATGGATGTAACCCTATCCTAGGGAAGCAGTATATGGATGCTCAGCCCGAACCAAGTGCGCTGTAAGGCAGCCGCCTATGCCGACATGTTACCCTTGACGGGGGTCAGGTAACCCATGACTGGGGCCGTGTTACCCAGGGCGGGGGTCCTATCACCCAGGTCAGGGAGCGAGACAGCTGGTCATGGCTAGCAGGGTTGTAGATCCTCTACGAAGGTGTTGTGGTTCAGGTCAAAGGTTATATCATAAGGAGAGAGGTTGCATGGTGGCAACCTCAACTACAGGACATGTGACTATCATGTGACTACCATGTGATCTACAGTCCTCTGTACAAGTACCTAAGTATCCAGTCGTCACACCCTCTGTCCCTCGGTATCAAGACTGCTGGTGGCGCCATGACCCCCTCAGGTAACGCCACTGTCTCCATGGGATGTATGACGATGTGACAGTGCAACCTACAAGAAAGAACAAATCCAATCCAACCGCGCACCAATGTGAAGCACTTATTTGAGGCCATTCTGGGCGCTCAACCCAACTTTCCAAATAACCGCAGCATGTGCCTTAGTGCCTTACTGGCCAGTATGTTTTTAGTTCAAATTACCATCGATAATTCACTAATCACTATAATCATTAGGTCCGGAAAAGACTGTCAGGCAGGATAAAACTGTCTTGTCCAACAATTCAAAGATGCAACGCCATATGTATGGAGTTTTGCATAAGGTATGGATCAAATCATATGCATATGCATACGCTTATACGTTGTGCATACTGATCATGACACTACACCTTACTTTCTTTCCTTGCTTCCAAAGGGCTTCAGCACGTGTTGTATAGCTGAACAAGAATTCGTAGCAAGATGTCGACCACTTCGCGGTCCAGATCTAGAAGCCATAAGACAATTGCAAGCCGATATATAGCCTACAACTATGAATTTTCAAGGAGGCAGCTCTTCAATGGTTGATCGAGATGGATCAGGCAGTGAGTTAAAAGCATTTCTGTATCTAGACGAACCATTGAACCCATTGAACTATAGCTAGCCAATCCGATACGAAGGTTTCATGGAGTTCAACACATTCAATACTCAATCTTTAAACTATACGTATACATGGAAGTAGCACATATGGGAAGCTACAGTTGCCTTGTAAACAAACCCTATGACTTTCGCTGAAGCTCGTGAAGCAGTTCCATTAACGTATTGTTGAACTTCTCCCTATCTTCCCTCGCTTCTGCAGCCATCTTGACTATGCTATCAGCAACACGAACAACTCCCTCAAGAAGATGCGCTTCATCGTCACTGGAAAAGCGCTGCTTCTTTGCGACCCCATGGCCACCACCCTCGCTGTTACTATCAACATTCTCAAGGGACTCAGAGTGGATGCGCTTGCGCTAGAAGTTCATAGGTTATTGATGTGGATGATTGGAGAAGTAAAGGCTACCCACCTTATTATTGTTGTTGCGCTGTGTGGAAGCAATGGTTTGCACCTGACTTCCTCCAGGTGCAGCAGTCCCAAACAATGCGGAATCCTGGGGGCGCCTAGGCTGTGTGCTTGGAGGTGGGATGTTCTCGTCGTTGAGCACTCTGTGACTGGCGCAATCATCCTGGAAAGGAGGCTGGCGACGATAACGAGGACGCCTAGGTGCAGATTCTGGGGAACTGTCCCTGAACTCTCGAATTGGCGAAAAGTTACGAAGCTCAGCAAGAGACTCTTCCCAAGCCATGAGCTTGGGTGCAGGCTGGGTGCAATATACAGGGATAATGCGACGGTGAGGGATTTTGTCCGCCATTTCGAGAAAATCCTCTATAGTATTGATTCGTTTTATAGGTCATGCATTATGCATTATACGTACTGTGGCAGGTTGCCGAGTGGAGCATTACGATTACATCTTTTGGGCTCTGGAGAGTGGTCATAGGAACTGCGGAAGTACGTACCTGTCTTCCATTTATATGTGTGCATATATGGGTCTAATTCATCGTCACAGCTCATTGTATTCCAGCGCCTAGATCTGCATCCATGATTTAGCATGCTAGCGCTGGGAAGTGGAATAAGGCTAGTGGCTAGCGCTTGCGCATTATTATTCTTGCTTAAGCTTATAGCTGAAAACCTGCACACTTGACTGTGACTAGGTGCATGAATATGGAAAAAATTTCCTATTTTGGCATGTGAAGTTGTGAACCACCATGGCAATTACGCGTCGGAATGTCAGTCAACGGAACTCAAGCCAAAAGGGCACTGGTGCGGTCATTGGAGCAGTTTTGCCATATATATACAAGCGTGTGAGTATCATTTCGCCGCCTACCCATTTGCAGGTACTTAGTCGTGAACTTTCCTGAAGTTCGCGAATTCATTCCCCACCTTTTCCTCTGGAGCTCTCCATCAAAATGGTCCAACAAGACAGTATTTCCTCGCTCATAACCTGGCTTGAGAATGAGAAAGATGGCGTAGAACAGTAAGTCATGTAGTTTGCCTTGCAGAAGGAACCTTATTAATCGAGATAAAAGCTCCAAGGCTCTAAAGCCTTACCAGCATGCCGCCAGATGGATCCCTGTTGCTATTGGGCCATTTATCAGTATCAGTGCGGCTCTTCTTGCAGGCACTGCACGGATCAACCACTCAGAATTACCGTACGTGGTTTGATTCCATTTATAACAGCAACGATGTTGATAAGAGGCATGATAGCCCTAAGATGGGAGAAGAAGATGTCTTGAACTTCGAGATGTTGTCGAACGCCTGTCCTGGTCTGAAGCAGGCCTTAAAGGCTTTCAAAGGTGATTCGAGTCTTGTCAAGTGCTTTGTTGGCCATGTGAGCAATATTATTGCATGTTCCGTCATATTTATGCTAAATTGTCAAGTTCAGCTGTCAGCAGCAGCAAATAGTGCACGAGCAGAAGATACTAGCTCCTGTCGAAAGGCTGTTCCAGCATACATCCTACCCTCTGACCATACTGATGATGATGACCTGGAGAAGAAGAGCAATCGTGGTTGGAACAACCACTACACTGCCCGCCTTCTTTGTCCATTAAAATATCTTGAAGAGTTCGATGAAGATTATGAGTACGCAGTAACATTTGTCTCTATGATTAACTTGCTGACTTCTCTGAGTTTCATAGTCTTTTCATGGGCAAGGTTCTCGATGGAACTATTAGGCTCAAAGCTTCACAGTGGCCATCGTTCTTGTACCCTAGTGGTGCTGTGTACAATTCGAAATGTATCGATGAAGGCCTTTTCCGTGGCGAAGTAATGTTGCAGGTAAGTTTCCAATTGCCCATTCCTTTTCAGCAGGTTCTGATAACTGATTCGCTTCTCAGTTTCTAAGGAACATCTGCACCGGGCCGACTTCAGCTCGTGACGGAATCCGAAGGGCATCGAAGCCATCGAAGGCTGAAATCCATGGCATGGACCACGTTTTTGGGCGCTGTGTTGCATACGTAGCAGTACAAGTAAGTCTTAATGATCCTCCATACAAGCCAGGGACTATGATTATACAAATCTACAAGGCCTACTTTTCACTTTCTGCCATTGAGCATTGGTCGTCATCACCGCAAGAGGGTTATTTTAACCTGGTCGATTTCTTTAACCGTTGCGTTAATCTATTTGAAAGCGACCCTACCGACCCTTGGGTTGTAGAGACCCTTGATTGTCTTACATCGTAAGTGGCCGTTCATCTGATATGAATCTTCATGTTGCTAATAATCTCTTTTACAGAGAGCTTCCGTCTCTAAAGCGCGAGTATAAAGGGAAGCAGAAAAGGAATATTTCGTCAACACTTGGTGATGACTCTGATGATGATGAGGCTGAAGCTATTTATGCGCAACGGGCGGCACGACGTCTCCAGCACCTTGCGGCAGTATGATCTCTAATGCTTCTAAAACACTGAGATGCATCACTGATAACGCTTCTTATAGAATAACGCATCAACTAATGGCGTCCAAGAAAAATTAGGTAAGATTTGAAGTAACTGAATTACACACCAAGCATACTAACTCCGTGTAAGCCAATTTAGGCAGTGGTCGCAATGCCTTATCTAATTCCCTGAGTGCTGGTAAAGATACTGGTTCTAGTTCTGAACCCACCACTTTGGATGAGCCTTTACTGGCACCGGGTACCAGCGCCACAGCTGCCAACGCTGCCAATACCCCTCTATATTCCCCTCCACCACCGGTCTCACATGCAGCCATTCGGCCTGTAATGAGCATGTCAGATTCAAGTGACCTTTCAGAGCTTGAGGACGACGGAGCTGATGCAACACCACCACCAGCGCTAGCAAAGCCCAGCTACCAGAAAAATAAGAAGAAAAAGAAGAGTGGAGGCTCATAGTAAGCGTTACAAATCCCTTTCTTCTTTGTCTCCATGCTGATTTTTCTTAGCATCTAGTACTAGTCATGCTATTATAATACCTTGCAGGGCTGCATCACGCAATTTTTCTGACGCCCTTGTCAGCCTCAGTGGACTTTATTTGAATCCCATCCTTTGTTCCTCTCCCATTACCATGTCTGTGTTGTCACTCTTGTACCCCATTGTGTCTATCGATATCATTGTTTGCTGATCTCCAATTTCATTGCTTTGTATGATATGGATAAGCATATTAATACTTGTGTCGACATCCACCTATACATTGCTTTCCTGCTGCTTCCTCCTTGTAAACCATAAACAATAAACTTTCACATTGCGTACACCAGTCTCATGTGTGAGATTGCTATCAATTGCATTGATAAAGACAATGGGTTTCCAGACATAATTGCAAATACATGGTACCGTTGTACAAGCCATACATAATGTATAAACCCGCAATCATTTTCATTGCATCGATATCTTTCACACCATGGTATACATGGTGTTCCGCTTCGAAGCTCTCAACATATGTATGGGAAAAAACTGATCTTAGTCCTAACTATGCTTGACATGCAGACGGTTTCGGAGCATGATATATACATAAGTCATGACTAAATTGAATGTCTTGCAGGCACTACGAAACAATTTTATCTCTGGATTTTTGTCCGTACCTGAACTTGAAATGTGTACAATTTCAAAATGCAATGCATACAACAACATCAATATTGTCCACGATAATTGCATCCCATTTTATGAATCCCATGACACACTGGCATATATAGGTGACAACTTTATCTTAGTAAGTTTATTCATACCTGAGCTTGGAGTACCTGCATTTTCGAAGCTAATGTATTGACAGGTGGGGATTTTTTATTTGCGTACCATATATTACAATTTGGCAGCATGTATACATGCGGCCTCTGTGTCGATTATTGGCATATCTGGTAGGTTGAAATTGGCATTAATTGGTTGTTTTTCAACCTAAAATGAGCATCCTAAAAACTGTTGTAACTCAACCTACTTTCGCTGAAAATCAACCAAGAACATCATTAAGATCAATAAAACATTGGTTGAGATACTACGTTGAAAATCAACCTATTCTAGCCCCACAGTGCATATGAACCAGCCACGCGATTTTTGCATGCGCATTGCACGTGGCATCGTGGATGTACGCTATGCTTGCTTGCATTAGCAGGCGGCTCCTTCGCGCCATTTAGATGGCTGCGCGTACCGCCTTCAAGACGCGCGTCCTCGCGCTTGTGAAATCATCTTACCGCGTATTTTTGCCTACGCGTTATACATATGTACTCAGGTTTACACCTGCTTAAGGACGCCGTAGTCTACATATAGATAGCAATATTGATTATATTCATATGTGTAGCTAGTTCCCAATTACTGGTCTGCTGTAACATTAGTCAAGCATAAAGAGTAATATACTGTGTCGCCGGTACCTTAAAACCCACGCAACAAAGGCGCTCGAGAAGGCTGAATGCGATTAAGAAGTTCTTTTAAACCATTGAGACGTTAGCGTACGTCTGGCGCAGAGAATAAACCTACTTACTTGTCCCAGACTTCTGCGCGATGATGATGTTGGAAGTAATGGGTGCCGCGCCATTTGAGAGGGCTCCATCGCACAGCAGTTATGGTTGGATGATGCTGATTGTGGATGTGGAAGTGAACGGCTCCGAGGTAACATTCTGCCTTTGTGTGCTCCTTGCAGCACTGTACCCTTGATAGATCGAAGAACTTGCTGGTCTATAAGCACAGAGATCGCAGGCATGGGTGCAATACAGTGATAGATAGACTGTTGAATGAGTGGCTAGAATCGTTGGAAGCTTCGGGTCTTCATCTTGAGCTTATTTCCTCAGCGCTTGAAGCTTCTTTGGCGGAACGCCAACTTTGATCTTGACGCTTCTTCAGTGTATGCGAATTAAAGCAATATCTCAATGTATTTATTACAGTATTGGCACAAATGGGTTTTGCAGTTGAGTACCTGATATACTGAGGCGGAAAGAGCATCCAGGCGCGAGACATGTAGCAGAGTACTTCCAAATATATATTGACAAACCTAATCTACTTCGGGACCAGCATTCCCACTAAAAATCTCCATCTGTACCTCATTCATAAGTTCGTCTCTTCCGTGCCATAGGTTTTGGAAGCGATCGCGGAGTGCCAGACGGATACTGGCCTGTCGTTCTCGGTATGCGATCATACCTTCTTTGATGACCGGATCAACCACGTGGGATAGATCTCCCCCACATTTTCTCCACCACTCCGACTGCCATTCTAGGAATGCCAAAACCCGGCGCATCTCTTCTTGAAGAAGTTGGACTTCTTCGGACCACCGCATAACGCGAGCCCGCATGTGACACCATTCGATTCGAAGAGCTGAAGTCAAAGGTAAATCGGAGAAACATATGTGCATATCAGACCCACCTTCATGCATCTGTTCATTATCTTCCCCTTCCTTTACCCCTTCCGCAAGCCATATCCATGATAATGTCCGCCTCCCCTCTGTCTGGCCTGTAAGACCTTCACTCATCCCTCGTAAATCTTGATCTCGAAGCTCCTTCAAGTTCTCCTGCCAATTCGGGGGGCATACTTTGTCTATCCCGGATTTTGAGGCGAGCTGTAACAATGCAGCCCGCGCTATACGATACTTTGTTGCCGCATAGATGATCTTGGCCTGTGTTGTATTTATCGTAGCGCTGGATCTTGTATTTTGAGCTACACCACGGGAGAATCTGGTTTTATGTTTAATGAAGTGCGTTTTGATTCGATAATTTTGCCGGATGTCATGAAGAGCGCCGTAAGCCTGACCTTCGCAGAGTCTCCATTCATACTCGTAGAACTTGTTCGGTACTGTCACTTGAGCATCATCCAATATGGAAGGGAGGTATAGTGCAATTTTTTCGACCTTTGGTTCCGGGGGTACACCCCCATTTTTGGCAGTGGCGGAGGAGAGATCTGCTTCGCGAAGCAGAGAAATATGAGGGATGTAAAACGTTTGAACCTGAATCCAAGCGATAATGCGACGTTGAAGCCTATTTGATGTTTCCTGTATCAAGCGAAGCTGGTTGGAGGTTGGATGTTGCCCGAGCCCAGCAATATCTACGTGTAATCGCTGCCTAGAGCATATCCGTAAATCAATTCATGGGGCAATAAGCTCAAATGACGTACTGCTGATCTTCCAACTGTAATCCCTGAGCGATAAGCTCACTCGGATGCATATCAGCGTGTATCGTGGCTGTGTCCTTGGCAGCTTCGGCGGCGGCTTCCTTGGCAAATTCTAATTTTACATCTTGTTCCGATCGGTCTAAAACGGGAATAGAAGTTAATTATGAATGGCACTCCGGTAGATCCATAATTTACGTTTTATGGTTGGTTTGAAGGGATTGAGCTGTTTAATGTCTTCTTCCCATGCCTCAACTTGAGATTGGAAAGCGGATAAGTTGTCTTTTGAAATGGTGGATGAAAAAGATTCGAATTGAGATGCTTGTTCTGCGGCCTTGGGCACTGCGACCTTGAGTTTTTTCCATAATGATGCGCCTTGTGATCTTTAAAACATGGATGTAAGACCTTGAGAATGAGACGCACCTAATCCAGTAATCTTCTTCCAGTTCCAATCATTGAAGTGGTCGTCTAGTGTGTCGCGTCGAAATCCCGGGCCCATTTCTCTCGTACTGGTTAGTGTTTGCAGGTCCGGTCCGGTCCGGTCTTTTGCCCAAATTTGGCAAGACCGAGACCGAGACTGGTCCAGGGCAGTCTCAAGACTGCAAAAAACCGACAAAGACCGACATAGACCGGTTTATGTCGGTCTTGGGCGGTTCAGCAACTGACAAAAACCGGTTTCAACCAGTCCTAGTTAAGACTGGTTGAGAACTGGTTGTAGACCGGTCTTAACCAGCATTTTAAGCTGGATTTTCCATGTAGAAACCATTTAACTAGTATAAATTAGACTACTTGAGCGCATTTGCCCATATCTCAATGAGTTCATAACCAAATATTATGTATAAAGGCTCATTAGGTAGGTATTTTAATGTTCTACCTTGGCCCTGGTTTTCGAAAGGCTAGCTTACTTAACGAATGAAACGTTGGCAAAAGTGTCTTGTAGTAGTCTGGTAATGTACACATCATCAATTTAATTATAGCTCAATCAAATATTGCTCGATTATTTAGGTCTAAAATTTATTGGGCAGGTATATATGCCCTCCATGTATGTGCAAGTTTGCGAAAGGCACGAATGATTAATGGTCGAAACGCGCGCAAAAGCGTTTATAAGCGCCCAAAATACTCAGCTGATCGTAAACTATTAATATCTTCGTCAATTCTTATGCTAAAAATATGGTTTTGACATTGTTCGAAAGGGCTATTAGTGCTCTACTATGCTACAAAAAATCTCGCAGAAAGACCGGTTGAAACCGGTCCTAACCGGTTTTTATCGGTCTTTTGATTTGGAGAATCAGGAAAGACCGCGGACCGGACCGCGGTTGCGGTCTTGATCGGTCCATTCTATTTCCGGTCCACTTCGGTTATGGTCCGGTCTTTTTCCGGTCTTTTTCCGGTCTTGTAACCGGACCTGCAAACACTAGTACTGGTGGCCAGCTGATTTGTGCGAGACCAGCCACGCTCGGGTGCCTCTCCGTCAGTTCTGCCCACATGTTTGCTGAGATTGAATGAAAAATTAAGATTGCACTCAGCAATGTGGGCTGGAAGATGAAATTTGGGGACAAGGAACATTGTTGTCTTGACAATCTTGTCCAGCCACAGGTCCTGGGGCAGAATTCGCATCCGTGACCATATGTTCTTGTACCACTGGCACGCAATGTCATAAGAAAGAACAAGACGCTGAACGGAGCGTCCACGGAGACTCGAGAAGACCAAATAGTCCATATTAATATATCTATGCGTCTCCGTGAACACTAATATTGATTGAAATGATATTTATTCTTCACTCACCTCTCTCCTTTTTGCAGATCAGCGAAGCCACACGGGCGCTTCATATTATGACGGGCGCAGTCAGCCGTCCCTCCGCCGGTCACTGCTTTTCCTTTCACCTCCTTGTTCGGATTATTCACAGCTTCGTGATTGACGCAACTGCTTCGCTGAATGAAATGTCAGCAGACTTTTGAAAATAGAATAACTATTTCCTTACCGGCTGTGGCTCAGCCCAGTTTGCTTTGATATACGCCTGATATGGCTCATTCTTGACGAAAAAAGCCCAGCCGTCACTTAGACTAGGATCGCGTTCCTCAGAAGAAACATGCTTCCGAGTAAGGCGGAAATTGGCATCAATGGCCAAAAACAAGGAATACAACCAACTGGGTCCTTGTCAGCGATGGTATCTTTGAGTGGAAATGTGACGAACCTTTTTTCTGGCGGAGCGTCCTCCCAGTCCGGAGGGAGATTTTTCCCTGGTTGGGGACAGGCTGGACATAGAAGTGCGCACTCGCCGGGAGCAGTGGCGCTCACTCCATTCATATCATGGCCGCGTCCACCTCTTTTGGCCATAGTAAGATTACTCCACTTTCGATACATGCGCATGAATTCGTCGTATCGATCCTTCAAGAAGCGCATCAAATGTAGAACCTTTTTGATTTAAATTATAGCTTACCTTTGTGTTATAAATACCCGTATTATCCGTTGCTCGTGCAAGGCTGTTGTAGTACTCATATGGAGAACACTTCCCTTCAAAAGCCAGAAAATGGAACAATTTTAAGACCCGAATAGTGGCAGCAGATTGTGGGCGAATACCCGTTGAAGGGAACCAAAAACGGCGGATAATCTGAACAGCATGTGATTGCGCGGTTTCGCAATTGCAGAAATCGAGAGCAATCTCATGCACGCCGTTTGAATGGACCACAGTAAAAATATCATTCATTGAGGGCTGTGGAGAAACGCAGGCCTCATGAGCGGGATGGCCCAATTGAACACGCAACCCAAGCTGCCTCAAGGTAGCGCGTTCGAAAAATGTGCCATTCCATTTCTACAATAAAAGATTTTGAGTCGGCATGTTCGAATGTTTGAGCATCTGATAATTATTAGTTGAATTAAACGTACTTTGATACAGTGTAAGGGAAACAATTCATGAATTTGGACAAGACAGGGTGCGCAAAACATTTCAACCACTTCGCAATCGACACAGCGATAGAGAGCAGGCAGATCTGAGCATTCGTGGCACAAGGAAGCGTTCGCGTAGCCGCAACGACCTTCGAAGCGTAAAACCTCCGCAATATCGCGCTCACGATCGTACTCTTCCCATTGTCTGAGTGGATGCCATCCCTATCTCGGGCATAAGATAAATATAAGTACATCAAACAGGAAACCTACGTCGTCATTCCGTGAGCGTTTCTGCTGAGGGGTCGATTCTTGCTCATTATTATGAGACTGTTGGAGGGACATCGATTCGAGGCCAAATTCTACTTCAAAGTTGCCGCTGGTCGCATAATCGATAATGTCGATATCGTCGTCGAGGGTGGAACGGGGAAAAGCATTCTGGGAGGAGGGTTCCCAGTCATCTGAGTGCACAGGAGGTAAGGTAAAACTTCCAGTAGCCGTTTTCTTGGGAGAGCTCATCAGTGTAAAAAGTGTATTCCTTCATCAGGAAAAACACTTATGGACTCAGGGTACCTCAAGGTACCTAAGGTACTTTAGGATGCCCTAGGGCAGCCAGGGCATCAGGGCAACCAGGGAGCTTTGCGCGCTCTGTGGAAGAAGTCACTTTGATCAATATTCCCAGGGCATCCTGGGTCAGACCTGGGATCATCCAAGGGCATCTTAGGGTTAAATTTGCAAGCCTTAGGAGTCTTCAGGTTGCTTTGAAATATTGGAGGGAGTAAGGGGCTGTAAGGGGTGACTTCAGGACATCTTAAATTGTACCAGGGAAGGTGGTTTTTTTTCATGAAAATATTTATATTTCTCACTAGACTACTACAACATAGACTATAAAATATATATGCTAATTTATATATACCTTTGAACCTTGGAATTCATGTAACAGCCGCCATCGTCCGCAGACGCTGATGCGTGGTCCTCCGCCGTCATGGTCGTGCAGCATCGTCTGCCGCCGCCCTCCCCCATCGCGGCGCCGTCCTTCTTCCGGCTCTTCTAGCACTGCAGTGGATGCCGTTGGTGGTTCCGTTGGCGGGCAATGTGGCAGGCAATGCGTTGAGCAGAGCGGGAATTGGTGGGTGCAGGCGTCCGGGGGTAATAAGTGTAAGGGGCGCGTTCGTGCCCTGCCGCGCAAACATCAGCATTTCTGCACACTGCCGCAACCCGCGCAGACGTACCGTACATGCGTCCGCGCGCCGTATCGCGATCGCTGTCTTCCATCGCGTACGTCCCTGGGACACCCTCTGAGCACTGGGTGACTTGCGCCGCCGCAAGTGTGTAATCGATGTCGAAGAGAGTCGTTGCAGACGTGGGCGAGCGGCGGGGCTCCGTCGTCATCGATGGAGGGCTCGGCTGCTGTGGTCTTGCGAACCACATTGCGCGGCCATGGGCGTTCGAAAACGCGGATGCCACTGGAGGTGGTGGGTGATGGGTGGTGAGGACAGGAGCGCTGGCATAGGACAGTGTCGAATGCTGAGCATTGTGGGTGATGGTTGGCGGCCAGAGGCTGTTCCGTCCCTAGAACCTGGAATCGCCGTCGAGGTCGAGCAGAGTTGTTGAGGGCGAGGGCGAACGGCGGGGCTCCGTGGCGGCGGCGTCGGCGGCCGGGTCGAGGGGTGTAGAGGGCGCGACACCGTTGAGGGTGAGGGTGGTAGGTCGGTGAAGAGATGCCGCGCCCACCGCCTGCGCGGGGGCGCCGGGCAGCGGGCGCAAGGCCCGCCTCGGTTTTGCGCGAGAGGATCGCGGCCGCGGCGACGTAGCGCAGCACCCATGGGCAGCTCATCTGGATCGTGTTCAGGTACATCGGCGCGAGGAACGTCTTGAGCAGCAGCGTGCGGCCCTGCGGGTGGTCGAAGTACACAAACGGGCTCCAGTGCACGACCCACGTGCGCGAGTGCAGCTACGCGAGCGCGGGGTCGAGCACGGGGGACCCGGCCCTGAGCGCTGCGCCGCGCCCGTCCCGACCAGCACGGGTGCCGCGCGGGTGTCGATCGCGTCACGCAGCGTGTTGACTCCTCGAGCGCAACGTCGCAGCGCCCGGTCGGTCACCGTCGCTGTCCGCGTCTTCGCCGTGGTCATCCACGGTGTCCGCGTCGTCCTATGTGATTGTCTGTGGCCGTGGTCTTCCGTGGTTCGCCGTCCGGGTCGGGGAGAGGGGATTGTCTGAGTAATCCTGGCATTTCCAGCTACTGCCGCTAGGGGGTGTGCGTTATCGGCGCGACGCGGCAGTCAATACATGACTCACCTAGAAGGGAACGTTGTGCCAACAACGTTCCAGGGCCTCGTCGCTGCCAAACGTCCAGTCTGCTACTTGCTGACGTGGCAGAGGCCCGTGGCGTGCTCAATGCGCGCGATGATCGCGGTAATCCACTGGGTGGCTGTTGCGAGTGATGGATGGAGGTGGAAGGATGTAGAGAGCAATTGAGTGAGGAGGAAGAGGAGGGTAAATGAAAGAGGAGAGAAGTGTGGACTTAGGAATGTTGAAGCTGAAACGTTGAAGTTCAAACGGTCAGCACGTGCTTGGCGCGGGTGCCGTCAGTCACGTGACGTGTTCAACATCATAAACGCGACGGCGTCGAGTCTCGACGCGTCGCGCACGCGTCTCATTGTTTACATGGAAGGTGGGAAAGCGGATTCAAGCTGGATCCGCTCTCCCACGTTTCAACACTCCTCCGTCCCCTCCTCCAATTCAAATCCTCCCCTTCGGTTACCGGTCTTCGTCGCGCGTCTCGGCAAACGCCGAGACGTCCACCATCGGATCCCGCTTTCCTCTCTCAACCACCAGCACCGTTCGCTCCACGCCACAAGCGCTCACTCACTCACTACCACATTGACATTGACGGGATCTGGGGACTGGAAGACCAAAGGGAAGACCCGGGGAGCGGGAGATCCGCCAGGTGCGCCCGAGTTGGCCTCCTTTCCCTGTTTCCCACTGACACCTCTCGCTCTCTGCCAGGTTTTGCTGACGAGGACGTCAGCTGGTACGCCAACACCGACAGCGGCGCGAGCCACACCTGCAACGGCAGTCTGACATCGCGCATGTCAAGCTCCAGCACCGCGGCCGCCGGCAAGCTGCACGCGTGGGATGTGATGCATTGACATCGCCTCTCACTGCCGCAGTCGATGGGCACGTCTACCAGCGGCAGCGGCGGTTCGCGTATGCCCTAGCCCCTGCAGCAGGATGCTCGAGCATGTCGACGCCGCGGGAGGGCATGCACACGGCACGCCAGCGGCGTTGTCCGCTGCCTCTCGTACCGCCATGATGGCACCAGCCACCCGCACAGTGACACCGCCGATGGGCACGAAGACACCGTCAGCAGGCACGACACCAGCAGTAAGGACGATGGGCACCCACCACCGGAGGGCGACGAATTGCCGTCACCTTTTGCTGCCGTTGTCGACGTGCCCGACCACTCGCGGCAGACATATGAATGGCAGACGGAGCACCGACGACGGTGCGAAACCCAGCGGCCAACGTGGCCGCTAGCGGTAGTGCATATTGAACCCGAGCCCGTCGACGCTGTAGGCGGTCATGCACACTAGCGCTCGACGACACCAGCCGCCTACACAACAACATCGCCGGTGGGCATGAAGACGCCGCCAGCGAGCACGTCACGGGCAGCGGGCACAGGGACACGGGCAGCGGGCACGTTCGCACGGACATGCTGCACAAAGACGAATGATCACAGCTCGTTCGCCCCTCAGCTTTTCCCTGGCTTTGCCTGAACTCAAACGCCAGCTAATGGGCCTGCGTCCCAGTCCTTCCCGCCGTGCCCCCTCGCTTGTTGGCTTGTCCGCCGCGATCCTTGACACCAGCCCCCTTCTCCCCTCCCCGCTGCTCTGCCCTACCATACCGTCTACGTGTACAAAGTGAGCTGCACATATTGCAGTCTCTGCGGCACATAGACGCTGAGGTGGGCTCGGTGCTGCAGTTGAGCTGAAGCTTGATGCTATGAGAGGTCACCACCGCAGGAGCTCAATGCTGCTCTGGCAGTTCCAACACCATACTGTACTAGCTGAGACTTGAAGTATTACTTATTACATTGTTATAAATCTATATTTCATTGGCCTGTAGATTTGACTCACTCTAGGGGATAAATGGTAATTCAAGTAATTGGTATAACTTAAAGAGTCTTGAATAGCCTTGGAACGTGCCCAGCATTTAAAGCGCCTTGAATAGCCTTGGGACATGCCCAGGACAATCCAGGGCATTCTAGGGTGCCTACAGTGCCCTGAGTTCCCAGAATAGCCTTGTGACATGTTACCATCAAGCGACTGTCCTAAAGCTAGCCAGGATCAAAAGTGTTTTTCCTGATGTTGTAGAAGGGCGACCATTTGATATTCCTCCAACCATTTCATGCCGGTGAGCGACTGGCGTAGGGGAAGGAGCACAAGAATCATTGTCGTCATCGACGACATATTCAGAAAAAAACTTCTGCGGGGGTTGTTTTCGCTTCTGGGCTCGACGACTCATTGTATAGGGTAGGAAAGGAAGTGAGGTTCATTCATTCATTGAGACTGAAGCGGTACTAAAGCTGCATAACTAACTACGATGTTCGAACGCGCCGAGGTCCGCGCTCACGGAGATAGCCAAAACGGGTGGCCACACAAATCTTGGCGATTTCGCTAGTTTAATTATGCACGTTATCAGAGATGTCACGGGCAAGAATAGACGAATGGAAACGTACACAATTTCCTCATAGGTAAGCCACAATTCTTGTTCCGCAGGCTCTGTAGTGCTTTGGACTGGCACGGCCTCAGACACATTTGCGGCGGGATTATTGACGATCCCATCGAGTTCTGGCGCTTCTGCCGTGGTGCCAGATTCACTGTTGACTTTGTCGACAGCGGGCGCCTCTGCATCTAAAATTAGACGCTCGGTGTCTTGTCATAAACACGTCAGTAATTGTTCGTCGGTTCGGTCAGATAAAGAGCGCAAGAATACCTGTGGATGATAAGGGAGTGGAAGCTAGAGAGGAATTCGGCATCGATCGCTGTTGGTAGTTCTGCACTGAGTCGTGCCCCCTAGATATACCTTTCAAATATGGCAAGAACATGCATATTCGCATTAGCTCGCATTCATGTATCTTCAAAGTCAGACAGCATACATATAGACTCGGACTCGTGCTATCAATAAATCACAAACACTCTCGGATCCCATCTCTCATGACGCCCCCGATGTCTAAACCGCTCGCCGACGAACTTCAAGAGCATGTCCTCAAAGCCATTGTGTCGGCTCCCGCAGATGTTATTGAGGAGTATAAGCTGCAGTTTCTCGGTGTGCAACCACATGTCAACTTTTAATTTGTCATCACTTATCCGTCAAACTATCAGGAATGCCCACCGAGGTCTCTCGCTTGGATTTTTTCCATGCCTCTAACCGTGAGGAGTGGGTGAATGCAAAGCGTTATTGCGATTTTATTCGTCATAAGCTCTTGTGGAGTGGTGATCAGTAAGTCATCCTCATCACTTATCAGTAACAATGTCATTCATTAAGCATGTTTGGCTATGACATGGCAGTTTCACCTCAGGGATTTCGGCAGATCGGTACGTACGCCATGTCTACCCAGTCTGTATCCCACTCATAGTCATATCGCAGCTTTTGGCTAGGTTTACGCAGCCCTCAGACAGGGCTTAAGCACTATCCGACTTGGAGAGATGCTGTTCTCAATGGCTCCGAGCCAGTGCAGCCTTCGAAGGAAGTCATCGTCATTTCTTCGGATGATGACGAAGAGGCCATCGACAAGATAATTCAACGCCTTCGGCGCAGGAAGAAAGCAAAGGAAGTTATCTCAATCTCATCAGATTCAGACGAACCACTCGTGGAGACTATCCTGCCTCGCAAACGGAAGGCGGGGCCGAGCGGAGAATCCAGCCAGGGAGCGCGCAAAAAACATACTAAGATTCGTATTTTTGACCCGGAGGTGATATCAGTTTTAGATTCGGATGAGGAGATGACTGTAGTAGGATAGAGTGTATATGCACTGGAGTCCGGGTTATTGAATAGCTGAACATTGAATAGTGAATATCACTTGCTTTCGCTTACTGCTGTATGTACATTAAGTGGCCTAAATCTTCGTCAGAAAATCTTCGTCAGAATTTCTCCGTTCTGGCTCGTCCTGCCCCCACAAAAACAGTTTCCCCAACATACATACCTCATCTAAAATGTATCTACAGTGTTATTTAATAGATAAGTGAGTCCATGCAGATTTCGCGCACTCATTGGAATTGGCCACATGATCACATATCCCAAAACTTATACAGACTTAAGGCAAGGCCCTAGCCACCATACCTCAATGAAATCTTTAACGGACAATTTCTCCATGTTCCTTGATATAACTAGTTTGCATATCAGCGAAAGAATTTGGGGAATATGAGGCTCTTACCTGTTTCTATATTCCCTCAAAGTCGGCGCTTGATAGTGCTGGCAATTGTGGCTGTACACTTGGCTTGTTGGGCAAACCTTGCTCACTGATTTTCGATATCAGGGGTCTATGTCTAAGCTCTAAATTATATATGGATAGATTCGAGTTTTCAAGGGCTACACAACCATATAAATTTTTAATCTCTCTGAGTATTTCTCGCACCAGGAGACCAGCCTCTATGATGTGGAAGAAACGAATTCCTGAACGCATCAGCCGGAGTTGAAATTCAAGTTGCTCATGTTCGCGATATGTTTGCGATCTCGCCGAATTTAATGGTGTACGCTGACACCTAACTGAATAGAAAAAATAAATAGATGTACACTGGATAAAGGGGACTTTATTGCTGCAATTTATTTAGCGTCGACTTGGGACGATGTGTGTTTTTCATCATTCGTGCACTGGACATCTCAACTCAGCAATCAGGACTGACACTGTCCATCGAATTCGAGATATCGCCTTCATATAAGATCTGCACGTTGGTCAGATACAATTCACATCGTAGGTTATTACTCAAGGCATTTGACCGTAGTTTTACAAAGGCCGTAGTGTCGTGGTTGTATTCTTATGAGCTGTATATCGCAAACATATCTCAAACAATGCTTTTGTTTGAGATATGTTTGCGATACGGGCAAAATTCCAAGGCGTAAACTAACGCTAATCACAAAATAAAACTAGATATATGTGCAGTAGATTATACAGATTTAATCTAGGTAAATTGTCCAACATGGACTTGTGAGCAAGCTCAAATTATTTCATTCACATTGTCGACACATCAACTGGAAACCGTATCGACCAAATCTTGATTGTTGGATGATGTCAAAAATTTTGTGTGCAGCCAATGTGTCTCATAATTTAGAATATGTTCTATACTGCTCAAATTTTAATTCTCAGACCTGACAATGCCTTGGGTGTGCTGCTACAGACCGTCTATCGCAAACGAATCCCAAACACAGCGCCCAGGTATTTCCTTTTCTGGTAACTGGGTACATCGCTAGCGACCAGAACTAACACTTCACTTATGAATGTTGTTGCGTACTCTACTCTCTCCAACATGCCATTGTCCGAGGCCGAGAAAAGGGAATCACATCGACTATCTTGTGCAAAATACTATCAGAAGTGAGTTTTTCTTTGACGAAATGTATTGATCCTGATAATTCTACTAAAGGCAGAAGGTTGCACTACGACGGAAGTCAAGAATCCGTATGAAGAAGCTGAGAGCCTCCAATGTATCCCCTGCAGATTCCGAAGATGTTGTCAAGAGTCCCAACCACACAGCGCCCACTAAGTCGAGAATTCGTACGAAGAAGCTGGGGGCGTGCAGTAAATCCGCCGCCGCTTTCGAAGATAACGTCAATGGTTCCAAACATACAGCGCCCACTTCTGTCAATCACCAGAAGAGGTCGGGCAAAATGGGGGGAATTAAGAAGACTCTCATTTCAGAGGCGTCCCCTGAGAGATCCAGAGCGGTGTTCTCGTCCCCTCAGCCAGCGGACGTCATTGGACATCTCCCAAGCAATTCAGAGAGTCAAGTCCATTCCCCAAGTCAATCTTGTTCTTCCGAATCTCGTTCTTCTGAGGATATTTCATATGGGGATCAACATCATATTCGCGAACACTCGCCGCCACCCACATTTGACGGGTTATCGGCAGTCGAGTTTCGGTAAGGCCCTCTCCACTTCATGTTAAGTTCAATTCTAATTTTATAACACAAGAGCGCAAAGGGATTCACGATGGGCCGAAATTCGAAAAGATAATATTACAGAGGAAGAGTTAGATGAATGGTAAGAGCCTTATTTCTGGCTTATGACATCAAACTAACAAGACATTCGAGGTTGCGGGAATATTGCGAGGACAAGGAGCAAGATGATGATAACTTATCTCTACCTGTAGCTAGTGATTCTGACGCCGACTGATTGATAATGATAATTTTTCGAGATTCAATTTTAGTCAGACCAAATCTTTGAGCATTCAAACAAGCCTACATAAATATCACAGTTGAAACATATGATAGATACGTATGTAAACGACACTGTCTGTTGTACTTAACGGACACGCCTAACAGCACCAAGGCTCCAGGCCCGCTCGTAGGCATCCATGGCGCCTGCTTGGGATGGATGTTTCTTGTAGGTATTTCCAGAGATACCGTTGGTTAGATGCATGACTTGGGCTCTATCGCGTCGGGTAAGTGATGAACGACGTAGGAAGTAGCAAGATCGTACATGTCTTGATAGACGCCGGGCTCATAACCCACCGTGACGACGTACCATCCACCTTGAGTGCCGGGACCCGCCATCGTCGCAAGTTTGTCTCGGATGATTTCAGGCCTATTGCCGATCTGAAAATCAGGGCTCAGCAAAAGAAGCAGCTCAAAGGTAATGATAAAATTACCGAATTGGAAACACTGTGCGGGCCAGGTGTGGATGGCGGGGAAGGTGCGAGCGAGAGCTCAGACAAAGCCGCAGCGGGGTCGAGTTGTTGCGCCGCCGGCTTGTTAGCCGTCGCCACGGTAGCCGCCTGAGAGACGCGAGTATTTTCTGGAGGCAAGGATTAGCATAAGAAGGAATACATGTCAAAGTGAAACATACCATGCACGGCAGCGGTCAAGTCTGTGACCGCTGCAATGAGCATGGACATATTAGCGTTGAGCAGGGTGAATTGGTCGGTCATGATGCAGGAGAAGAGTTAATGGGAATGCAACGGATTGCGTTGAATTTTAAGTGTACGCTAGGCCTTGCTAGGCAGCCCAAATAAGTAAGATTTCATGCATAGGAAGATCAGACTAGACCAGCAATGTCAAGCTCTGTGTGTTCGAGGAGGTTCTTGCATGGACGTAAAAGGTTGGCTCTCAATATGCCAAGCTCATACAAGTGTCAAGAACCATACAAGGCTTTTATCTGTTCTTTTGTGCACGCAATGCATGATATATCACTGTTGTGTATATTCCAGAATTCATCCATAGAATTGCGCTTGCAAAATAACGCATACAGACGCACACTGTACGCACGCACACGTGCACTCACACGGCACGCGCACGCCGCACACGCACACGCATACCACGCACGCGCACGCGCACATGCACACGCACGCGCACACACACGCACAACGCACTCATACGCACAGTTCTTACATGGACGTAAAAGGTTAGCTCAATATGGCAAGCTCATACAAGTGTCAAGAACCATACAAGGCTTTTATCTGTTCTTTCTTGCCTGCAATGCATGATATATCACGGAACTTTGGAAGAGCCCTTGAATAATGATCGATGGACACAATGCGGTGCGCCCAGATTCACGAGCGCGCATGCCTCGGGCGAGAAGCGCACCGTCGAATCTAAGTGCGCGCACAACTTTAATATAGGATGCATCCATATCTTCACCTGGTTATTTTTCTGCTCCCCATCCAGCCTACTTCCCTCCCCATGGCTCCTCCTCGAAAGTGTAGCGAGCAACAACTCAATTTTCTGAGGAACTATTTAGAGCGGTACCTAGGGTGTACTACCACGGCTATGTTTGACGCCTTTTGGGTTGCCGTTTACTCGGACTTCTTCGCCAATTTCTCGGAGCGAACTGCACTCATCGCCGAAGGTTCTCTCCCAGCTGAGGATGCCGTAATCCAATTACCTACGGAGCAGGCTAACAGAATTATTAAAACTGCGGTGGACAAGAAGAAAAAGGTCAGTCTTCTTGCAGAATTTTCTATCGCATGTCGCTTACATTCTTTCTTTTTTTTTAAGTACATCAGAAATTGGTTTCATAACGAGTCGGCCAGACTCAAGCAACCTATGCGGAAGGTCCTGAAAGGCGCTATCAAGAAGAAGTTCCTCGATGCCAGCAAAAGCCGACGCGTTCATCAGGTCGAAGAAGTGTACGAACGGATGTATAAGGACAAGATCAACGAGTCCTTGCGAGCCGCGGTGGCCCAGATCTCAGAGTCGCAGGAAACGGGGACACTGGACAGGTCTAAGCGCATGACGGAACGGCGAGCTGTCCGCCACAGCTGCTGGCAGAATGAGAGTGATGAGGTCAAGGCTTCAGTACAGGATGCCATAGCGAGGGAGAAAGAGGAAAAGCGCGCTCAATCAGCGAAGGGAACAGATTCGAGCATTGAGTCTAGGTCACCCGAAGAAATACAAGAGTGAGTATCTTTATTGAATGTTCAATATCACATCTAATCGTACGTATACGTTGTAGGTCACTCGATCAACTCAAAGAAGTACTTTACACGCTTTGCCAAGATGTTTACGACATGACTGGTTGGACCCTCGCCTGCCTAGTTGGCGGACCCAGACCTGCCGAAGGAGGAAAGCTTGTCTTGTATACGTGAGTAAGGTATCCAAAACAGTATGCTGCTTAGTATTAATCCTTCATCGCAACAGTGTCAGTAGTGTCGAGGTGGAAGGAGGTTCTACCTTCCCATTATCGCATTCTGAGCTATGGGATGGATCGGTTATTCCAAGGTTCGGGGATTGGTTGAAGCAGAAATATCGTGAGTATCGAAAACATTGCTCAAACATAGGATTATTATTAAAGTCCCTATTGCAGCACCGGAGATTCGAAAAGAAAGAGCGCTCTACCCTGATAATCTCTCAACACCTGGCGCATTGGATTCTGTCACAGTCGAAATGCGCGGCCCCTGTCAAGACGACAATCTCACCGGGGTATCCATGGATGATCCACAAGCGACATTAGCCGACTCCGACCCGTCAAATCCAACGATCAACGCCTTGAATGAGCTCGTGCTTTCTGTGGGATTGGGATCAGCCAGTGACATCGAGGACCGAGTCGATTCCCTCACTCGAGTACCACTTTTCCTGCCTTTACCCATTGAATTATCTCATTCCCCAAATTCACTTCCCAATCTTCCTTCGTCGAATGGCCCCGTCGACTCTTTTGGACCTCTGGAGTGGAACTCAGTGGCAGACATCAGATCTTCGTCACATAGATCTATCGATCCTTTGGATACTCAATGGAATACCAACTCCGGATCTAGCTCTAACGGTCTTTTCGGCTCTCTGGGACAGAGAACATTCAACTTCGATTTCGAACCTAACTCACTCGCAGCTAGTGGACCTCATAACAATTCCAGATTCATGCTAAATCAACATGCCGAAAATAATCTCTCTGCGGGCCCTAAGGAAGCTCAATCGATCATCCAGGACGCAGTTAATCGCATCCCACTACCGAATCAATCCTACCGCGTCGACTCCATCACACATGAAAATCAACCCGTCCTTCTTCAAAGTGCTCGATCTAGCGAGGCTCCTGGGATCGGTCCAGGAACTCCAATGGCACCCTCCGCTTCGGCGATGCCTGCTCCTACAATCCACCTTCCTGAGTCTCGGCCCGCACCAAATCCGTTGAGTATGCCTGTTTCATCTGTAGAGAATGTTCAGCGTGGACGTGGGCGTGGACATGGGCTTGTCCGTGGGCGCGGTCGCGGACGTGGGCGTGGGCGTGGGCGACGAGGCGGAGGGAATAATATGGGTCGAGGAGCAGGAGAGGGCGGAGAACCAAACGATGTCGTCGAGTCGTTGGCGCTTGCGAATCCCGAAGGCTCTCTTGATCCTAGTGTCGATCATGTCGATCATGAAGAAGCGCCCGTTGCTGTCCCTTTAACAACAGGATCGAAGACTAATGTCCCCAAAAGGAAACACGATCGATTGCCCCCACCTATTGAAGAGATCAACCTCCCAAAGCGTAGCCGATTACCGCCCAAACTCGTTGATGGTTCATATGCGCCTCAGGCTTCCAGAACCGCGGCACATTCTTCGGCAGCCCGTGCGGCTCAGACGCAAAACAAAGCGTAGTTACTGACTTGGACATGTATTTGATTTTTTGAAAGGCTGACTGTTGTTGGTATATTACTTACACAAATAATTCAATTGACTTGATAATGATGACTTCGTGGATGTGCACCTAATGAGAGCTGGACAATATATCATGTAGAACTTAGTGAAACATTGTGCATGGATGATATATCAAGATCTCTAATTAGATTTGGTGATATATCATGGCATACTTTAATATATTAAGATCTCTAATGTTTACAGTATTGTGCTCTGTGATATATCATGGCTTTAATATATTAAGATCTCTGATGTTTACGGTATTGTGCTATGTGATATATCATGGCTGACTTGTCGATATTGAATCTTTTTCTCACATAGTGTACAAGTAATATTATCAATATCTATAAATAACATGAGTAAAGACGTGGTCAAGGAGAAGGAGCACACAAAGGAAGAGAGAGCGTCCAATTCTCTGGGAGCACGGGCTAAATGGGCGCGCAGAAGGGGCGCGCAAACGGGGGCGCGGCCGGCTGTCCCAATGCCAAGCCGGCAATCACCCAGTCAAAACTGCCAAACGATGCGCAACGCGGGAAGCGGGGAGCGTGTAAAGGAGGCCGGACTGCATAGAGGAAAAGGGGTGCATTCAAATGACAAACTGAGCGTGGACCAAGGGAGGCACGCAGCAGGGGGAGCGCGCAAACGGGGGCGCGGCCGGGGGCGCGGCCGAGTGGCCGCTGGCCCAATCAATGCCAAGCCAATGATCACCCAGCCAAAACTGCGAAACGAAGCGCGTTTGCGGGAAGCGGGAAGCGTGTAAAGGAGGGAGGAGTGCGAAGAGGAAGAGGGGTGAGTTCAATAATCAATTGTCAACACGGCTAAAGGGGGCGCGCAGAAAGCAGAAAGGGGGGTGCGCGCAAAGGGGGGTGCGCGCAAACGCCCGCTGGCCCAATGCCAAGCCAATGATCACCCAGCCAAATCTGCCAAATGACGCGCGTTGCGCGTTGCGGGGAAGCAGGGTGCGTGTAAAGGAGGCCGGACTGCACAGAGGAAGAGGGTGCATTCAATTGACCAACTGAGCGTGGACCAAGGGAGGCGCGCAGCAGGGGGAGCGCAAGAAGGCGCAAGACCACCAGCCATGGGAGAGCATCCATGGGCAGGCACCCAGGCACGGGTTCAAGGGGAGCACGCAATGCCATGCGGCGATCGACCTGCCACACGACATACATAGATACGTATCAACTCCATTAAGATTGTCGGCGCTCACCCTATTTTGGGAGGATGAAAGTATCTGGCGGGATGACTAAGAATGCCGCCAGAGACATTCTAAATTAGATTCTAAAGGAGGCGCGCATGCCGAAATTTTCTAGCGCTGCCGCGCGGAATATCCCGTACGGTATCGCTGGGGGGAGCAGAGGAAATTGATATATCATGGGTCCTATTTGTGCTTAGACAGATACATATATTACGCTTTTGTTCTGACTATAAGTATATGATATATGACGAAGCAGGGTACGCCTGTATCAGCATCTGCAATAACAGGAAGGCTGGGATCGATGCTCGAGACCATTTGACCGGCCTACAAAAGTTCATGAGAAGAAAATTAAGAAAACCTCAGAAACGACTTACTTCAACGAAATCATTCAAGGTAGCAATAGCAAGATCTGGCTGGCCTAAACGCGAGGCTGTGGTCGCAGCACCACTACAAGTCAACGAAGTGATGAGAGATTAGGATATCTGGATGGAAATAATGTATACCTCTGATAGAGGCACTCAAATCCGGCTTCGATCGCGCAACGAGCGCTTATGCCATCACAGATACCAGGCGCCACCTACGAAGAATTTTGAATAAAAAGATCCCTGGGAGTATAGACAGATCGTCGTACAATAATACCTGGCCTCGCTAGAAGCTGTCGCAGCCTTGTAGCGGGGTTTGCAGAGAGAGGTCCTTCTAGATAATTCCTCGGATCCAGTCGTGGATTGAAGTATGAATTATCGCCATAGGAACTACTCTTCGCGCTGGACTCATCTGCGTCCGTATTCGCCTGGCTGGTGTCCTCCGATACAGGAGTCAAGGTGCCGCCTGCACCGGCGGAAAGACCGAGCAATGAGAGGAAACGCAGAGGAATCAACCATTTTAAGGGGATACTCCAGAGCTCTGCGAATGCCATGGCTCAGTCCTGTAGAAACCAAAACTCAGTTTCGTTCCTTCGCTATATATACGCCGGAGGGACCACCATGTGCATGAGCAGCCGATATGGTAGACAAGCTTGTAGTCACCATAAAAACACGCCCACCGGCTATTAGGATAAAACAAGGCTAGGAGGTTTTCTTAACGCCTCAAGGACCCAGTTAGAAGCATTCGAAGAAGTATGGTAGCGGAGCTCACTGCCAGAAAAAGCGGTCAATAGCAGTTATGACCGCAAACGCACTGCTGGTCTAATATCTGGAACAATGAAATGGCGTAGACTTGGCGGCACGTTTTACTGTTTCGTTCAACGTTCAATTAAGCGCCTGTAATCTTGCTATGGGCGGTCGCGCCAAGGGTAGGCTATTACCTATATATGAAGGTTCTTGCCCTGCATTTTATTAGCATTGCATCCAAATGTAGAACCCATATGAAAGAGCCGTTTTGTCGCGAATGGTTCGATGAGTCAGGATATCGAAGCGTCGGTGATAAAGCGCGTACTGTTCGATGGCCCGAAATCTAAACTTCGGAGCTCAGATAACCCGACGGAATGATTTTTCAAAAGAATCCAAGTCATTGTGTGAACACCAATACCGATGCAGAAGGTCAAAATAAAGTAGACTTACCTCATCTTCACACACACACACACATGCGTCTCTCCAACGACTTCAATCTTGGCGAGGGTTTGACAAAGCCTTCGTGCAGTTCATCGTGCAGCATGCAGCGTGCAGGGCGGGACCGCAGCATGACACGTTGAAGCGGATCCGAGCTGCGTCAAAATGAAGACTGGAATGACAGCTAAGTACGCGCGGGTTCAGATTCGCCTCATGGCTTTTTGATTGCCAGCGTCGATTATGAAAGAGTCTGTAGCGTATAAAGATGACGAGTGCAACGAAGACACTGTCCAAACTTATGTAGAGAGTAATTGCTCGAGTTGAGCATTATTGGAGCTTCAATCATAGCACCTCGAGGTCGGAATCCAGTGTCAGATTTGACAGGGCCTTCGAGCGACTAGTGAAAGATAAGGAATACCATTAAATAAGACGATCCATACGTATTATTCAATACGAGAGAATGGGCCCATTAAAACCGAAAGGTAGACGGTCGGCTAGCTAAATAGCCAGACAACCAGAGCCCCCTAGTGCGAGCGTCGAATTTATCATATGAATCAAACCTAATGTGACGAGAACAAAAGATTTCAATGCCTGAGAGCAATTGATAGAATGAACAAACCATGATTCGAAACAGCTTGCGAGTCATTTTTGAAAGAGCTGGGTAAATCTCCCCCAAATTGTGACCAGATTTTAGACCTCAGGCCTCAGGATACATGCTTAGTCCTGTCTTATATGATAGCCACCATAGCAAACGGAAACGGTGGTAGTGGAAAGACATGAGTTGGCGATAAGCATTCCGCAAAATGTTCGAATCGTCGCGCGGGTGCAGTGCCACAAACCTTACGTAATGGATTTGTCACCCCGCACTCGCCCGCGCCAGAGCTGATGATGACACGGTTATGATTGTCCCCGCAAGCCACCGCCCTTTGAGCTCCTTGGAGGAGTCAGGATTTCCAATTGACTCACACTCTTCATTTTCAGCTTGGACTCCACGCGTACTCCACGATGCAATCGGTTATAAACCTGGCACATTCTGTATGCGTTCGAAGACATGGAGGGCAAGAAATCTCTAACGGCAACCAACCTTGCGGAGCATCAGCACCGCAACTGCGATTTATACATACACAATGTCTACAACCGTGCCTCTCATGGCCACCACACGCTCCTACAAGTCCTTCAGACTAGCAAAAGCACTCTTCAAGCGTGGCAATGACTGGGAAGCTGTGCTCTATTCTTGGCTTGACGATTCTCGACTGCTGTTAAAGGTTCCTGCAGTACCGCTCCAAGCCGACAGTCTGCTCGAGAATATCCTCGCTGATGAAAGAATCACTTTTTCATAACGGGTTTATGCTTTTGGCCGCCACAGGTCCAATTGACTGACCGCTTTGTGCAAGCTGGGAGTGAGCCTTTGAAGTTTGGTCTCGCGAAGCCCGATTTGGTTGAAATTAAACGAACCACGACGGTATACAGTGGAGAGTCATAGATGCAAAGCTTCAAAGGGTGTCAAGGTGTGTACCAGACTCTGAGCCAATGACGAATTCCAAATAAATCTGAATATCAAGGTTTCTCATCATATCCAAATTTATTTCTACACTCTGTGCCTCAGTCATATTCTTCAACCACCGTTTTTTATGCCGCCGGTTCTGCAGGGATATGGCTTCCTCCAAAAGATGGTTTTCAGATCTCGCCGCCTTCAATTACTGACATCAATTCGATGTCCGTATCGCTTTAGCACCCGCCTTTGATGCATATCTATTCCGAGAACTTCCGCAAGTCATCTCCCTGCCTTTCGAAAAAGTCAACTGGCATTACAACCCATTATGCCGAGGATGTCGATATGAACCAGTTGCAAATCACGAGCTGTGGCGGAAATAAGCTGGGGATAATTCCCAACGTATCTATCGATGATGCGAAGGTTCTGAAAGATCTTTTACGCGCTTCGCGCGCGACCCCTCCCTTGACCGACATTGAAGAATTGCATGAGCTCATGATAATCCTGCCAAACTCGAGCAGATTGCAAGACATCGCCCACTGTCCTTAGGAAAGCAAAGCAAATATTATTGCTTCCAAAAAGGAAGAAGGCATACTCATAAGTCCTGCTGTTGAAGCTGCTCGAACGCGCAAATCAAGTAAGTTCAATTCACTAGATGTGGAGATAACTGACCTGTTCCAGGTGGTGTCTCGACGCAATTACACGTGTCCAAGACGCGAGGACATCGCAGTCGTGATTTCTATAGTAACGATCCCTCTTCACCGAATGCCGGCGGAGATTATTTCTGCATTACCACCCATCCGATCTCGCCTACCGTCATCTGTCTGCTGCCCTGCCAGCCAATTCATCCCAAAGCTCGCCTCCCTCATCCGCACAATCATTGCCCATGGCCGCACATGCAGTTTTCGTGTGGACGTCTGCTGAACAGCTCCAGCTCCAAACGCACATCACACACGCTGCTCTAGCACCTGCTGACAATCATGACGACGACATCAGGCTGTGCATTGGCGCCCTCGCCCAAGGCGTCTCGCTATTGCAGACGACATTCCAGCCGCTTCTGCTTTCCGGTGCGCTACTCAGCTTTCTCGGAAAGGGCAAGCAAACGAAGGCCGAGTACAAGGCACGTCTCGCGCGGATGGGCCTGCCTACTGACGGCACCGTCGAGGTTCTGCGCAAGCGCATTGATGCTGAGGTGCGGAGGATCCAAGACGATGCCGCTGCTATGCCTGCCACGAGCAGCGTCGGAAGGAGATTGGACAGCTTTCTAAGGTCGTGGCGCTGAAGAAAGAGATCGAGCGTCAGCTTGCGTTACCTATACCAGGGTATTGGGACCTTCCGGATTGTGTATCGATACTGCTCCCCTCCGAGGGAGCGTGCCCCACTGACGAGGAAATTTTTGCTGCGTACAAGAATGTGGATCACGGAGAGGCGCTGGACACTTTGTTGCTCCGACGCAACCATTTAATTTATACGGTGCTGAAGGACTTTCGAAGTCGTGTTGTTACCACTTCGCAACAATCCCTATGCGTCAATGAAGCCAAGATCCTCTCACATGTGTTATGGATCTTTGCAAGGAACCGCATTCCGCAAGTTGTTCTTCATGCAACAGGTACGCTTTGTCATTATCTTTGGTTTTAGTTCATTAAGTCACACTCTTAGTTTGAAGTATTGGCAAAACTAACCGAACTATGGCAATCCCGCATCGACGGCTGTCATGGAGCGCCAACACTGGAATACTCTCATATGGTTCAGAACTCTAACGGTCCCGAATACATATTTCGCCTTGTGTCTGGGGAAGTGGATGTGCCAGCCATTGACAAAGACTGGGCACTTTATGACAAACTGCTTGTGCACGATGTCGCCAAATCGACCGATCACGAACAACCTCCGAAGACGTGCTGCCTGTGGAGCTTTGTTTGATGACTTGGCAGTTTCTGGGCTGGTGTTCCCCCTCGCGCGATGGGCGATGCCGACTTGGGGACAGCAAGATCCCAGGGTACAGCAAGAGCTCGTCGTCGCGGATGTTCGCAATGTTTTTATGGAGAAGGGGAAACACAGCACATGGTTGCTTTACGAATTTGGCCCGGGGAAAATGGACCAATAATATTTTGAAAGTCGGCGACATCTATCGCCTGTCGCCTCGCCTCGTCGACTTCAACACCTCCAAGATTTTGTCGTCTCTCTTCGAATGCGACTTCAATGGGAATCCGAAGGAGCCTTATGGGCAGACGAGGACGAGGACGAGGATGACATGCATCATGAGTACCCTTCTTGCACTTATCACCGCTCCGGCTTCGTTTGGCAAGATCCATGATGCGAAGAAATATGTCAAGACCGAGGCTGAGATCCAAAAGCTTTTTCGTGACCTCAAAATTTGGGAAATGACGTTGCTGGCTCTCTCGTTCTGAAAGCATCGCAACACAGAGCCGCGCAGCGGATATTGTCAAATCGGCTTTCTATTATCTGGGGACCTCCAGGTGCGTCACAGATGTTCATGCGATATGAAAGTGTTACTTATTCTGTAACGACAGGTACTGGAAAGACGTACACGATATCTCTATCTCTTTTACGCTTACTGGAGGTGGAGCGTCGCCACAGTGGCGAAGTCCGAAAAATCATTTTCATAACGGCCTTTACTCATTCAGCCATCGAAGCTTGCCGAAGCAAACTCGTAAAGTTAATGGCAGCCTATCGCTCCATCGAGTCCCTACCACTCAAATGGCTGGATGATGTGCATATTGACGTGGTCAATCGAGGTAACGATCATCCAGCACCTCCGAAGTCGGGATCCGGTATTCACATTTACGCTGGCACGCTTTTCCAAGTAAGAGGATTCAATTGGTTCAAGACATAATCTGATGGATAGCGATTTAGCTCTCCAATTTCACGAAAAGGCACAACATGCAAGTCGACTGCGTTATTGTTGACGAAGCTGGTCAATTTCTCTAGGCGCAATCTCGTTGGTGCTTCGCTCACTCGCATGCATGGGCGCATTATTATCGCTGGGGATTCGGAACAGTTGGCGCCGATTCTGAGTGCCCAATACCCCCAGTCAAAGTCTGATTCGCTCTTTGGATCAGTATTGGACTGCGTTATGTTCGCGCATCTGTCCCCGTTCCGTGAGAAAAGTCAAATACTTTCTGGATCCCAGGAGGAGGCCGACGCTCCCGCTTCTCAAAACACTGTGGTTCAGCTGACAGAGAATTTCCGGTATGCTCAAGTCGTTCGTCAAAATACATCACTTCTCATGCTCTGCGTAGATTGAACCCTGATTTGGGAGAATTTGTTTCCACGATCTATGCACGTCAATTCAAGCCACAAAAGGTGCAAGCACGCAAATTGGCCGAAGCGCTGAAGAGTTTATCGGGCAGCAACAGCGAGACGGATATCGGCAATCCGACCATATCGTGCGGAGTGCAAACCTTCTTGGTGGCGCTCTCTGCAGTGATGTCCAAGCAACCCCAGACGGTCCTTGTCGCACCCAAGATACATTCGATCGCTCCAATCATCTCCCTGGAACTCCCGTAGATGCATCTCTGGCACACCTACCAGTGTCGCTCTCTCTTATTCGCTTGCAAACTTGGTCTTCTCATACTGAACATGTCGGGTATGAAGCACAGTGCAAGGTGAAGCCGCTGTCGCTGCATCTATAGTTAAACTGTTGCAAAGGTGTTCCCCACACGAAGATATATTCGTGGCTACGCCTCATAGGATTCAACGAGAAGCAGTCAACGCTGCTCTTGCCCAGCCAGAAGTCAAAAAGGAATGGGAGCGGATTTCCAGCGCTTCTCTTCTGGATCTACAGTCACAGTAGACACCATTGAACGCCTCCAAGGTTGGTAACATTTCTACTGCATTAGATATTATTTTAAAATATCACTTTAGGCTCCGAGGCAGAATTTGTCATCTGCTTGTTCTCTTTACCAAGGGCATCTACAACCGATCTGAGCTTCCTCCTCGAACGAAGGCGCTTAAATGTAGCTATTAGTCGAGCGAAGACTTTATGCATTCTGGTCACTTCTGACGAAGTCTTGTGTCCGTCTGTGAAAGTCCTAGCGGATGCAGAGATCGCCAAAGGATTCGCATTCCTCAAAGATTATGAGAAGAGGGCGTGGTCCTATAAACTGCCTTTAAACATTGACAACTTCTCTCAAGCAGGAACTGAAATAGTCTATAAATGATAGTATATATGTAGTGTTATAGTGGTCAACCATCTAACGATTGCTGCATCACTTCTCTGTTGAACAGTTGCCGCTAGAGATTTCATTCCTGATAGCAAAGAAACTATTTCGGTTTGTTAGAGGCTATGTTCGAAGATTCATTATGTGAGACTGCCTTTCGTAAGATCCGAAGCGTCTTTCGGATGGTGAAAGCTTCAGCATCGGTAAGTGTAATTAAACAAGAGAAGTTGTGAATATTGCTGAAAAATGAGGTATGATCTACAGAGAAAATGATGGAATGCTGAAGGTGACGGACGCCCCGGGAGTGAAAAATATATCGATCCTAGACAGAAACTATCCTAGCCGATCGAGGAAATCGTCGTCCTCTGTCATGAAGATAGATTTGTTCTTGTTTCAATCGATCGTCTTTGAGCATGCTATGTCATATTTTAGAAATCGCACTTATGGACAGGGGAAAGAGGGGCTAGCGTACCGGGCGTCAACTCTGGCATCCTCTCCCTGTACTCCAACGACGGCCTGCGGTGTTTTGGCATCAATCACCTAGAAGAATGCATGTCAAAAATGTGTCTGAAAGTGTCTGCACATCGACGCACGTAGTGATTATCGCAATGTGGGCAGTATTCATCGCTCTCCTCATACGTCGTCATATCCTTTCGGAATGCCTTTTTGCACTTCTTACACAGGAAGGCCATCTCCGTAGTTTTGGCCAGTTTATGGCTCTGTGCTCAGCATGGCATTCCGGACAGTCGAACCACTGTTTGCAACATGGTGCGCGGATAGATACCTGCGCGTTTAAAATGTGTTTGCTGTAGAAGGTTTTCGATTAGCCGTCCGAATTGAAACGCCGTTTGGGATGGATAGATGTCGTGTAGCTGATACTGATGATAGGCGACAGCGTAGAAGGAGCATTTACAAAACACCCACCACATATTTCAAGACGATGGCAACGGATGATAGAGGAGTCCGAGTCGATGGCTCTTTGTACTGAAGAGAGGATGTCAGGAGTGAGTTAATTCAGGCACCCAGTCATGCGGCCCGGATTGTTGTGTCCTGTATGGCACCCTCTCCATCGGCGTATATGCTCAACAAATGTCAACAAAGTATCAAAAAGTATTCAACTTTTAACGTGGCAAACATTTTACACTGCACTGTAAGGCACTGTAATAGTCAATAATCAGTCCATATCATTTAAGAATCATCAACTGTCATCCTACCAAGCTTCATTCCGCCATTTGCTCCTAGTCATGGCCAAGTCAACTGTCATGGCGGTGATTTTAGTCGAAACCAAGTCGAAACCACAACACACAACGTCGACATCCTGAACATGATCAGAATGCAGGTACTCAACTTTCAAGGTATAGATAGAATGTTTTCATACACACACACACACCAAAGAGAAGATACAAATAATGATTAGGCTACAAAAGGTGAACACAGAACAACATTAGACAACATTCCACTGAGTCAGTTATATTGAAATGTCGATTTGACGAAGGGAATTCGAGGGATGATAAAAATAGCTAGGATTAAATTATCCATAGTTCTTAAACTACAACATTTTCGCTGAAACCAGATTCAAACGCAAAAAATGAATGTGTGGTCCATAGGGATGGCCATATGGGGGTAGTGGTTATGAATGGGGGTGGGGTATACTCGAGTCCGTGAGTTATCGGCGGCTGAAAGTCAGCCGTGATCCATTCCTGCTATCAACACCGCCAGACATGATTTCTAAAAACGATTATCAGAGAATGGACATTTGCATGGAAGAAGTGTAAAGCTTACCGATGGGCGACTTGAAGTTAGAGATCATTGGGTTGACATTGGACTGCCTCAAGTTATGCACCGACAGATTAGTTTCTGTCAGACTCTCAATTCTCTCCAAACTACCCATTTCGATATCGCGCCCAGTCTTTTTGCGGTTAGGTGTGATAGGTGGCAGAGCCGAAGGAATATCTCTGCGTTCGTCCTCCCATTTGTTGTTCTTGTCGGATCGATATGGAATGCCCATAGCAGGGTCGTCGATACCACCGTCCAAGCTCTGCAAATCGAAGTTTTGCTTAACGGGCGAAGAAGTAAGAAGATAAGTGCCGCCGCCATTAGTCGATATTGGACCACCATAGCTCGATGTCTGCATCTGCACCGATTCGGCATCTGCTGCAGCGGTCGAGCGTCCAAATGATTTTGTGCGCTTGCGTTCTCTGGCTTCATCACGCGCGGCTATCTCACCCTCGATAGATCGCGGGAAAAATATCTGCGGAATAAAGACGAATATTAGATGATTGCGGTCGTCAAGAAGAAAAAAAATGAGCACAAACCACGAGAGTGATGCCGGAAGAAATGCAACATCCAAATCCAGCGACCATGGATAAGAAATCTGTCCATAGTATGCGTTATTAGTGATCAAGCGTTGCAATTTTGAAGACTGAGACTGACCTGTCCAGAGCATGCTCTCATTGATGTGGACATGAGGGCGGACACCGTCAACTCCCAAGATCAATAATGGCACTGTAAACAGGAAGCGGAACACAACCCGAATCATCTGCACGGAGAACATTAGCCACTCTGGGATTTATACATACACTTTACAGGAATGACAAACATTCATCTCAGAAAACTTTGTCAACCGAACGATTGTTGCAACATCAACGCCTTCGAGTCGCTGAAATCAATCAGAACCATATAGCTTGAGCTGATGCTTTTTTGCTGCCGTAACGAATGATCACATACCAGATTGTTTAAAAAGGAGGGGAAGGTCCATCTAGATTAAGCTGCGTTAAATTTGGGCGATGTGAGAGGGAGACGGAGAGTCGCACAGAATGGGTGTGAACCATAGGGTCAGTGACAGACTACCCAAGCTACCTGCCAAAAAGGTGAATGCTTCGCTCTATGATTAGATGGGTTAGCTCGACAGCTGCTGGGGAATTGTAGAGCGAACATGCCTTTAGAGGGTCCGCTCGAGTTACTATAGTCACCACTGGCATGTAGATTACAGCGATTGTAGACCCAATGACCCATGTTCTGAAGTAAAGACTCTTGAACCAGTTCTGCTGGCCTGATCCCGAATTGATAAGGAAAAGCCAGAAGCATAACTCTGATTTGTTTTTAGACATTCAGCGCTTACACGATGCAAAAAAAAACCGATGCTTACCTTCCAAATGAGTGACCCTTGGGAAGGAAGGGGGATTGAGTCCTGTATCTTTCTCTTCAAATCGGAGGAAAGGACATACATTTCAAAGCTCCAACCAATGGAGAAAGAAGCATGAATGGGAAAATCGTCTCCCTGGAATCTTGGTCCCATAACTGGTAGGGTTTGGGATAACTGGGGGGCCATTGGTAAGAAACCGGTCAAAAATCAAGACACTACGAAGGCATTCACCTCCCAAATAGGATGAGCAATGAAGCCCTCACGATACTTGATAATGGCGTTTCCCACTGCGTATATGAGTATCATAGGCACCGTCACCAGATACGAATACTGGAGAACATATAAAAAGCTGCTTTGGGCGCGACGCGAAGGACTCACGGTCATGATCCGCTTAAATGCTCCAGAACCTGCACCACTGTTCCATCTACAATACACCATGGTTAAGCTGTATCTTTGGATGCTGTAACATTGCCTTCTACCTCAAACATTTAAAGCGATCGAAAGACCATAAGTGGAATAGCAGGAACGACCCTAACTAGATGGACGATGTTAGAAAGAGACAAATTATAGTGGTCCTCGCATACGTACGAGGGCAGTGATCAGCGACCAAACGAGGTAGCTCGCAGGCGAAGAATGCGACATCGAGAGAGAGAGACGAAAGCCAACTCGTGAGGCCGGTTATGACAGAAGGGAGGAACACCTTGAGGTCGCGAGGGACTACGACCTTCTCGGGATAGGGCAATTGCAAAAGAGAACGGCAGAATTCATCATGGGTATATGTATATTTATCAGCCTGTCCGAATGTGTAGGAGCTTGACGCTAAAAGTAAAACCTATTCATCATGCGCTCCATGTCCCCTGTTTTCGGTAGCCGGACATTTCGATGAGACGATCTTGATTAGGCGTACACTCGGCAGACTGTCTCCAGGTCGCAATGCAGAGAGCCTGTTTCCGTCGACGACCGGTGTAGTGTGTTACGAACATATGGAGACAATAGACAAGGTAGCAAATTTTAAGGACCCCCGAAGGTGCCTCAGATCACCGCCCTCATCGCGGAAGATAGACTGCTTGCACTGTAGTGATGCTGGAAGAATGAACACATGAAATGGAGGAGGTCGTAGTGGAGAAGCAAAATAGGGCCCGTGATGTGCACCACGCGTAACAATCATTGAATCAATCGGCAAATAGATTTGATTTTTTTATCATGTGAATCTGTGACACCAAATTTCCCATCAGTCCTTTAGCACCGCCATCCATGTCGTCAAACCTCTCAGACGAAGACAAGGCCGATCTCCTGCTGGCTTGCAGATATGGCGATCTAGAGGACGTACAAGCGTTCGTCAACCAGCACGGCGCTTCTTCTCTGTCAGACATCCGCGATGATAACCACAATTCGATTCTTCACATGAGTTCCGCCAATGGCCATCTAGGTGAGTAGATCAATTTTGAGTCTGGTATGTTTGTTCTGATAGATACAGGATAAAAACAGAGCTGTTGAACTATCTCCTTCCCCTCGTTCCTTCATCCTTGCTTTCAGCGAAGAATAGTTCAGGATCAACTGCACTTCATTGGGCTGCCCTCAACTCGCAGCTAGAAGTCGCCAAAAAGCTGATACAGCACCCAGATGGGCCGGGGCTCGACCTCATCGATATCAAAAATAACGCCGGACATTCACCGCTGGGCGAAGCTGAGAATGCTGGGTGGGAAGAAGGCGCAAAATGGTTTGTGGAGGTGATGAAGCTTGAACCCGAGGGATCCGAGCAGCAAATAGACGATGAAGCAACTTTGGACACGGAAGGAGCAAATCGTGATATCGAAGTCGAAATAGAGGACGCTGACGGCAAAATAGCCAAGATGACCATCTCGGGCGATGCTATTAATTCCACAACTGCCTCCCAGCCCACCAGATGACCATCTATATGATATTCTTGGGCGCGATATCTGCACGGTACTGTTACTCGCATATTCCCAAAAACCATCAATCTAATCTTGTGGTATTAGAATTCAAAATCAAGGTCTACTCATATTAGCCCTCTTATCGTGTTCTTCTTCGAAGAATCGCAATTGATCTTTACCTGTCCAATATACATTCCACATGATGGTGTAGCAGGGAACACTACATACATATCGGAAAACGTCGATTCTCAGACGTATGTGTAAATGCTTCGCACATACCAGTCGCTTAAGTGTGCGAGACCTAAATTACCTGTAGTCTGTGAGTCCGTGACTGCGTTTCTGCATTTTTATGACATATCCCAAACAAAGGTTTGTTCATCTTGTAAAATCCCGTTCAAGCATTATAAGTTATCTGCCTTCCCACTGCTTCGTTAACAGTGAAATCAGACAGTTTTATTCCAAGGCCACATTTGCAAGGAGATGAGCATCAGTTTAATCACCGCATTACATAGTCTCCGACATCCGGTCTGAAATGCACATGGGGTACATATCCGTAAAGCTTGAAACAGCGCTTCAGACTCATGCCACGCCACACTTCCGTACTTTTTGCAGCATGCATAATGGCGGTTGCATATTTGCCGCCTAACTCCCACAGCGCAAGGGATTATGAAACGAGGTAAGAGTCGTTGATTGCGCACAATACAAGCGCAGTAAAACCTTTTGCGGATGCGGCATGCCTGACAAGTAATCATGTTGGCGGCCAATCGACGTTCTCGAAGACTTGTAATTATTACATACCTAAGTCAATGTATATTTGTGGGGGTGAATGTAATTGAAATGACCCTGCTGCACCAGATGGGGAAAAGTGCACTGGGAAATAAGCGCGCGTCATCAAGGTAATTCCTGTCTCTGCAAGTGGGTACTGCCAGTGAAATTGGATGGAAAATGCATCTGAGGCTTGATGCGAGTGAAAGCAGCTTTGAGAATACAAGGATGCCAGAGCGTCATCTGATTATGCTGAATTTTAGAGAAGATTAGATCAGTTGCTGATTGGCCTGAGATCAAAGTGCCGATCGAGGGATCCCCGGTTAATTGGTGCACACAAAACTATGTTATATATTGCTAGACTCGTCTTTTGGACTTGCAAAGTCTTTATGATCACTGATGTCGCCTTGTCTTATTTTTCTACATTGAGTCCTACAGGTTTAGCCCCGTTATTCGGGCTTGCGGCCTGAGTTATCCTTGGAAAGTCTGGCAGAAGTTTTGTAGAGAAACCCACTATCATGGCTACGCTACCCGAATAGACGTACCTTTTTGTATTATTCCAGAAGACAGCCACGTCTGATTTTGTTCCCGAGCCAGCGTTTCGAGTGAGGTGAATCCGTTCAAAACGACCACTGATGTGGACGTGTTCCCGGACATTTCACAGTGACTACGCCACAGCGCGTCATGCAATTAAACCTGATACAGAGTACATAAGTCATGAGAAAGATAAAAGGGCATAGAAAGTTACTGCCGTGCGATATACTGCATCCTCGTGCAGCACAAGCCTGTGCCATTCCCGTCGGGCCTAAGACACCAGCTACGGCACCCATCATTATTTTAGCATTTCTTTTATTCCACTTATTTCTTACTATGCATCGTCCACGCAGAGGTCTTGACAGGACCTGATTCAGTAGATGGGAAGCCCAAATTCGGATGTACCCATGCGTGCCTTCTCATTACATAGAGATTTCATCCTTCGATTCTTTTATCTTCGAAGTTGAAGCGATTACAACCCTGCTTTCCAACCCAGCGAATGTTTTGGTCCGTGGAAAATTGATATCTAAAGTGTATGGATTATGCTTTAGTTCATTTAAATTAGATCTTTTATATACTGAATATTAATATAGCGGCTTCCGCTTTTCGCCCATAGACTGAATATTTATGCTGGCGGTCAGACTTAAACTCATGGACTTGTTGATCTCGACATTTTACACTTGAAAAGCTCTGAACTTCAGCTGGATAAATGATAAGAGCGTACTAAATAATAGTGCACCCGGAAAATCACTGGATTGCCGGTTATCGATGAGAGAATTGAAACCCAAATTTTCCATTTCTCTTTCGGAATTCTGTAAATAATGGAGAAGAAAGATGGAAACGTTGTAAGCGGTGTCATTGGAAACTTAAGAGAGCGGACATAGTCCTGTAAAACATGGTACCGTGTGTTCCTGCCGTCAGATGAGCTAAAATGACAACAATTTGGGACCTTCTATCTTGTATCTCTTGGACTGCAAACCACATCCGATTCAGAGGCAGAATGAGGTTGGAGTTACTCCCCGCGAGAAGCCCACTTGCCGATCACGGGGAACTTGTAAAGATGCAGAGAGACCACAGAGGTCAATATTCCGTTCTAATATACAGGAATTTCGAAGGAAAATTATGACCAGGGCTAATGTATCTGGACAGATCTCGTTATAGCCGAAGCGATTTGAATCTCAGCGCACTATCAGTGTGATAGATAATTATCGGCAGGTTCGATGTTGGTTCGAAGGAATCCTTATTACTAAATGGACAATAAGGATGTACTGCGGCAGCTGCCTTGCATATCGGGAACCACTAGAAGGCGCATACCTTCGCCGAAATGACTGTGCTTGCATCAGAAAAGTCGACCAGGAAAATCGATAAACAGGAAGTAAGCTTTTGAGTAGGCTATCAGGAGAAGTCCTGGTCGGAAATGGCGCCTTGTAGGACAGGACCGAAGAGCCCATGGCTTGTTGAAAGCGTAACATTTATAGACGACTTTACATACATATTTTGTATGTAAAAAATGCGGCGGCCACGAGAGTGGGAATGTGTTTAACAAACTCTGAGTTCGGCGGCCTCGCGTCGATGCTATCTCCATAATGGGCATATGTCGGAGATCAACCATATAAGGCTACTATATTGATCTGATCGCGGCGCGGCGGTGCCTTGGGGCTAAGTTCCCGTCGAGCTATAAAGCACTCCGAATACTGGTACTCGAAAACTCTATCCTCAATTCCATTAAACACCAATTTTCACCATGCCTCCCAGTTTCGAAACCCTGTCCAACGAGCTGTACGAAGAGCTTGGCTCATCTTGCAGAGGCCCAGTTTATCGTCGCGAGGAGACAGGGTGAGTGTTCAACGTTCAACGTTCAAAACCAAACAATGTACCCAAACTCAAATTTCACCATTAGATTCTTGGACTACTCTACCATCTTCAATGGGAATGTCGTGAGCGCCGCGAAGGCTGTTGTGTGCCCATTGGATGCAGAGGATGTCAGCAAGTAAGTTTTATATTAATTTTGGTCGAATTTTAACTCAAATGCTGCTCTTCGATGTCGACTTGCAGGATCGTGTTGTTTTGTACAAAGCACTCGTTGTCCCCATCGGTTAAGGCAGGCGGCTATGGTACAGCTGGATGGGCAATTGGTGGCGACATTATCATTGATCTCAGCAAGTTGGTCGAAGTAGATATCGAAGTTCCCAAGGAAGACGGTTCGTTCACCAGCTTACGCGACGTAGCGCCCGCGAATAGCAAAGGCAAAATGACATTGCAAAACTCCGCTGCAAACACTTCAAAACGGCGCAGAGAAGAAGATATTAATCTTCGACATTACGACTCCGCGTCCCATGCTGTCGCATCTTTTTTGCGTGGTCCAATCCCTGCCAGTACGCACTCAGATGGCCCTTCCCCATCTGTTCGACGTCGTGTCGATAATCCGGAAATGTTCGCAACTTCTCCTTCAGTTTCTCCTACACCTTCAGCACCTAATGACCAGTCGTTCTCAATCAATTCTGATTCAAGCGATTCGAGAGGCTCCCGAGCACAATCCTCTTCCACACTTGGCACCACACCATCTCCACCTCCGACCCTAGCTAATAGCGGATCCATATCTCAAAGGATACCAAAATAGGTGGGAACTCGAATAGTGATACGGCAAACGCAAATCCCTTCGGTTATCTCGATACCCCTAGCAATTTTCCTCCAGCTCCCCCGCCAGCCGCCTTACAATCGACATACACTACGGCTCCATTATTAACCTCTTGGGGCCCAGTACCCGACTCTGTATTTGCGAGTGCACCAGGTGACTTTGGGCAAGTTGCTGTTCCAGCACAAGCAGAGCCCATACATCCGCATGCCTTTGTAACCTTCGGAGCGGGAATGCGCCAAAAGGAAATCGATACCTTCACTGCTAAGGAGAAGCTCGAGGCTAGATACTTAACCGGTAGCGGAGATGGGATACCCTACCATGTTCCCTTGTCAGTAACTTGACACTTGACCATCTGTTGATGCCTGACTGATGTCTTTCTTACACAGTGCGGCGCATCCGTCGGATCTTCTATCATGCTCTTGGAGGTTTCGGATTTCTGAGTCGCCTTCATGGGCTTAGCGTCGACAACCTCGTCGAAGTTGAAATGGTCCTTGCGGATGGTCGAATCATTATCATAAATGAAAACGATTACCCAGGTCTGTATTCTTCGTCAAATTAGACGTCTAATCTAATTTATGGTTGCGGCTTGTAATTATCCACAGATCTTTGGTGGGGACTACGAGGCGCTGGCTCCTGTTTCGGAATAGCCACTCGTTATAAAGCGAAGGCGTTTCCAGTCCCTGTTGTTTTGCTGGGAACTTGCTCTAGTGCGTACATTTATTTCGGGCCGAGTGCATGCTTTGAATCTAGACTGAACTGAAACTTTCTTTACAGTAGGTTTAACAAGGCCACTGCGCCTTCTTTGATCAAGCATTTCCGGGACTGTGTCAAAGGAGCACCCCGAGAACTCTACGCTAATGTTCTCCTACCGCGGGCCCCGCAGGCAAGGATTCTTGGTAGTTGTTCAAATGTGCTACGTTGGACCCAGGGAGAAGGGACAAGAATACTTGGCTGCCATATCGTCTTGGGACGGCGAGAGGTGCCTACTCAACGAGGTCGACGAAAAGAGCTTTTTGCACCAACAGGATAGCGTTGCCCAAGTCCTCCGTGGAAAAGGTAGCGCTGGCGTGTGATTATGGCCGTTTGAATCATCGCTAAAAGACATTCATTTCGTAGCTGGCCGGCAGTGGTTCATCCGCTCAGCGTTGATCTCTTCCCTGCCAGACGACATCATCAATGAAACTGTCATGCAGTTTGCTGATACTCCAGTCGGCTGCAGTACGTATCTCCTTGCTTTCCCCCTTCTCGTTACCCATTTTTACGCTCCGAAATTTGCTTTCAACTCATCATCTTGTACATAATAACCTTTTTTCTGACATTCTGATGTTCTTTCTTCTGTGATTTAGCTTGGCTTTTCGAACTCGCGGGTGGAGCGATCAGTGACTTTGAGGATACTTGTATTCCCAAATCGCAGCGAGAGGCTTCGTTTACTATTGCTGCTCTCCACCAATGGGAGATGGTCATCGACGATGACCGTTGCATCGATTCCGCGGAAGAAGTACGTTTATTTTTCTTTAGAACATTTAACCTGTTAGTTAATATGCATCATTCAGTGGATTGCGGGGACCTTAAAACCTGTCCATATTGGAGGACCCTTTCCAAGTGTAAGTAATAGCATATCTCTATTCAATGTCTTCCCCCGCATTCGCCCCGGTGACCATTTGACTCCCATATAATTTACCTCTCTTACCCTTCTAGTTCCTCGGCCGCCACGAACCGGCTGAGCGCGTTAAAGCTTGCTTCGGCGACAATTGGTCACGCCTCTGCGAAATCAAAGGGTTTTATGACCCTAAAAATCTCTTCAAGAACTCGTTATGGCCCCTGGATGCTGCTGGGGAGATGGTGGAGCCTCAGACGCACGAACCACCTACTCCCGAGTTCCTCACAACTTCTGTCCGAGGTCAGAAACGCAAGCTTTTCATATAATTTGATTCCCTCCCCCCTCCCTCCTTCATCAGCACCTTTCAACCATGGTAAAGAGGTATTTTGGGGAGAACGTTTCATGATCATCTTCTTTCTTCTCTCCATTGCTTTGGTGAAATTTCGATGACTCTCAAAGCGCGGGGGTTCTCGGAATAGAGTTATCTGTCGGTCTTTTGGTATTTGCTTGCGGGCTTCCCTTGCTTCAACAATGTATCTTTACATCTTACTCAATTTCTTGACATCATATACACGCTTGATGGACATCGGATACCTTCCCTTGCTTTTTGTGCTGTAATGCTTTCCATGTTGATCTACGTCGATTTTTTTGGATAATATTGCTTTGATATTCTGTACCAAATAGCACATTTTCTTGCCTATGTCTACTGTAGTTCGTACCTAGATTGAATTCACATACATATCAGACACGAATACAACAGTTACCACATAAATGAAGCGTGTTAAAGTACTTAAAGGTTGAACCAAATGATCGCAATTCATTTATATCTTCTTCAGGTAGGAATTTGATCAATCACCTCTCAAGCTCGAGTCTCAACGCCAGGTTGCGCATCGGGTAATTTTTTTTGGTAGCTGTACTCCTTGGTTATTCAAACTGTCTATGAATTAGAGCATTCAAGTTGTACGTTGAACGTTTTTGAACACATTGGACCAAACGTCGACTTAGATTATGATAAGATAAGCGCCCTAAAATGTATCCACGTGACCCACTGATAAAAATCCCATCACTCAGCCACTGCCAGGGCCCAGCGGCTGATTCCTGAATGCGATCATCTACTGTGCGACGTGTGTTAGACTGAGTTCCTTTCTTGGTGTTTACAAAGCCTCAAAGCCTGTCATGGACCAAGTCGTTGAACGAAGACACCCGATCTACTGGTTCGATGACGGGTCTCTCATTCTCGATGTCGCAACCTACCGATTCAAGGTCCACCATACCCTAGTCTCCCGGCATTCGAGATTCTTCTCTGCGTTATCTGCGAATCAGGTCGCGGCAGAAACACGGGTTAGAAGATCGGAAGATTCAAGCATTCGCGACTCCATGCGGTGGAAATTACTCTCAAAGTAAGGGCGGAAGACGTGGAGGCACTGCTGCAGCATTTGTATCACGATGTGTAAGTGAATTGTCTTTCTTTGCATATCGGCGAGGCTTGAAATCGTTGGCACAAGTGGCTTGTCGCTCAGTATGTCGTCAATCAAACGATTATCAGGAACTCTTCTCAGATCGTTGACTTCGTGATAATCATTGGGCTCACCGACTTGCGCGATTTCCAGGCCGCTGAGTAAGGACGCCACCTTTGCGCATGTTCATCCATACTGCGTGTGTCCAGCCCCCAGCAGCTCGATTTCCCTATCCTCCACAAAATGGCTGGAGACGTGTTTGAGAGCATGTTTCCTAACGACCCAGCAGCTTTCACTCACAACCACCCGCTCTATGATGCATTGCCTCTTGCCACGGAATTCAACTTGAGGGCAGTGAGTTGTCCCAGATTTATGACGCGATCTTCCATTTTAATTTCGCATCGCTCCTTAGGCTCGCAAAGCGATTCTCTATAGCTTGGTGACCACGACAGAATTCGAGGTGTCCGAATCAAGTGTAGACCCTTCGAACACAGATTCAGTAAACGCGACATCCATTCCGGTTGCAGAGGAAGCTATATCTCTGTCCGAGTCCCTGCCGATTTCGGTGGAGGCTAGAGTGTTATCCGCTGCTGATTCCCGAATCTGCACAGCGCTGATGACGCGCCTCATCGAACACTTCACGCCGACCTTGTTCACTGCCCCCGCAGCTTCTCATATGACATGCACGGACGCGTTTGCTGGATCATGGCTGCCCCTCGTCATCCAGCCTGCGATTGAGAATGACGGTGTATACAAGCCTCTGGAAACATTACAGCGGATCAAGGAGATAGATTGGGAAGCGCATGGCCTATGCTCTTCGTGCACTATCGAAAAAAGAGAGGAGTGGACTGAGGAACAGAGAAATATATGGGATCTGATAGATAGTTGGTTAGAAAGCAACTAGCTTGGAGTTCAGTAGCTTTGTTATGGATTCATATTAGATATCAAGAGATTTACCTGATTATCCTTCTATTCCCATGCATTTCTGACGGTCCGATAGAAACTAGTGGGAAAGATTTTCGCAGAATCAAACGCCTCTATTCGTCTATGTACGCCGCAAAGATTTCGACAAGTTGAATCCTGGTGGAATTAAAGCATGCCACCGATCTAAGTCCGCTCAGCATCGTCTGGATTTGCAAACCTTGTGAAGGTTCGTAAAGCAGAAAGGTTAGCGACTGTGCAACGCGCAAGGCCCTCAGTCCCAATTTTGCAGTAGGTCGTCGTTGGAGTGGACGTCATGTTGAAACGCGCTCTGTGGCAGTGTCGCACGCGCTGGGTGGGTTTGTGCAAGGCTGTGCAACCAAACAGAATGACCGACGTGGAGATATTGGTGGTGCCTAAAGACCTGCTTCTCATCTTCCCTAGATCCTTAGACTGGTCCTGGATCCCCCACCACTCCATCGGGTTTGTCCAGGCTGCCTGACCTGATACCTTTAAAATTGCTCGCTTCCCCCGACTTGGTACCTTAATCCCAGCTGAGCAACGTAATGTCCAGCCAACATAAAGCTAGCATGGGCTACGAACGGAAGAAGAGGAACTTAACAGCGATTCCAATAACATCACCACTCGCTGCGTCCAGCTCATCCAGTTACCGCGTTGGCCAACACTCAGCAAATCCATACGGACAAGCAACGCGGTCACCATCACCCCCAGCCTCTGCATATTTCCCTCTTCTCTCAGCCGACACGACTTCGAGACTACGACCCACGCGTGACGCAGACTCTCACTTTGCGTACAGCACGACACTGAGACGACATCATTCCGACACCGCCGGGTTATCATCACCGGCCTTGTTCGCCGCTGCCGTGAATGCAGAAGCAACAAGCCTATGGACACGGGCGGTAAGCACCATTACTGGTAGACAGACGAACGAGTATCAGATGGTGGCAAATGAGAGAGAGAAACACCCCGGATTCGCAGAGAGAACCGACGAAGGACACGGCATCTGCAAAGTTTGCTCATCACACAGTCGAGGTAAGCCTCCATGCCCGTCTCAAACTTATCTGAACGTGTCGTAGGCCGTAGTTAACTACTTTAGGACGTCATCTACCAATGGACTCTTGCATTCCGATATCAACGTCTTGCGAGAAGCCCATGGTTATAACGAATTTTCTGTTGAATCTCCAGAACCTCTGCTCCTCAAGTTTGCCAAAACAATCTATGAATCTCCGTTGATCCTTTTACTATGTGCCAGCGCAACAGTTAGCGCCGTCATGGGCAATGTGGACGACGCCATAGCATTACGGTCGCGGTGCTAATTGTTCTAACAGGTATGACGACCCACGCAATACAAGAATGTTATTAACGTGCGAGTTGCAGTTGGATTCGTGCAGGAAAGGCGGTCAGAGAAAAGTTTAGAGGCGTTAAACAAGTTAGTGCCGCACCACTGTCATGTTATTCGGTATGTTTATTTCAAACACTCGGAGAAGCGCTCTTGATTTATATTATTGACAGTGAAAACGAAGCTATCCATGTTCTCGCGAACGAGCTTGTCCCAGGAGACCTGGTCAAATTCGCAACAGGAGATCGTATTCCCGCAGATATCCGACTCGTCGACACCGTGGATTTGGAAATCGACGAGAGCAGTCTGACGGGAGAGACAGAAGCACGAAAGAAGGACGCCGTGACGTGTCAATATGAGTTCGGCGCAAGTTCTGGTGAACCAGTGGCCCTTGCGGACAGAACATGTATTGCGTACATGGGCACATTGGTCCGAAACGGTATGCTACTCCTTGCATCTGTCGCGCATGAGAACTTACACACTTCCTTTCCAGGTCGAGGGTCTGGAATCGTAATCGCCACGGGCGCCGAGACGGAATTCGGCGTCATCTTCTCAATGATGCAAGATGTGAGTGTTTATCGGCCCGGGCGCCTATCGGCTAATATTCTGACTGTCGATTTTCAGGTGGAGAACGGCGGACACCTCTCCAACTTAGCATGGATGAACTTGCGAAAAAGCTTTCACTCATGTCATTTGGTGTCATTGGCATCATATGTCTGATTGGCGTGATGCAACAGAGATCGTGGTTGGAAATGTTCACCATTGGTGGTACGTATTTTTTTGCAAGAATATTTATACATTGCCGCCTTTGTTAAAGCACATTGCCAGTTTCACTCGCGGTGGCTGCTATTCCTGAGGGTCTGCCGATTGTGACCACCGTCACTCTGGCTTTAGGCGTACTGCGGATGGCAAAGAGAAAAGCGATCGTGAAGAAATTGCACTCTGTCGAGTCGTTGGGTTCTGTCTCTGTCATTTGTTCGGATAAAACGGGTACGTCTGATGTCAACTCGCATAACTTATCTTGTTCCAACTTCACCATATAGGAACATTAACGAAAAACGAGCAAACTGTAACCGAAGCATATGCTGTTGACGAAACCGTCTTCCTTGATCCTAGCTCGACTGTCGCATACACCGGGTCTGTTTCTCCTGCTATCAAAAAAGCCATTGACATTGGTGCTATATGCAATAATGCATCCTTGGTCCGAAATGAAGACGGAGCATTCGTTGGTCAGTCAACTGATGTAGCATTATTAAATGTGCTGCAACTTTTTGGCCTCCCTGATCGACGTGAGGTATGTGATTGATGACGTATATGAATACGACGTCAGGTTTTAATTGACTTAATAATTGTGGTAGACATTTCGTCGTCTTTCAGAGAAATCATTCAACTCGGAACAAAAATATATGGCAGTGTCAGGATTCCATGAGGACGCCACGGGTCTCAATTCTCCCCATCTACAGCTCAACGGTGCACCTCGCGAGATGTATTATATCAAGGGATCGATAGAAGCCATCCTCGATCGGTGTAAATTCTACTACGTTAACGAGGAATCGACGCCATCACTGGACAGCAATACTCGCAGCGTGATCATGACCCGAGCCAATGCTGCTGCTGCACGAGGCTTACGGGTTATCGCGATGGCATACAGCTATGGTTCCGCAAACACTTTGACGGGTCAACACCTTTACCCTCGCGGACATCCTCTCCTGCTTTGAACGGCTCTGCGGACAAGAATAGCTCTGCCGAGAAGACAAATCTCGTGTTCGTGGGCTATCAAGCGATGCTGGATCCGCCCCGGAAGGGGTAGCAGACTCGATCGCGCTCCTTCAGCAGGGAGGTGTGCAGGTGGTCATGATCACAGGTGACGCCGAAGCTACCGCGCTCTCTATCGCACAAAAGCTTGGGCTGCGGGTGGGTCGGAGTGGCGGAGTAGGTGGGGGTGTGTCGTCAGCGCATTGTCTTACGGGCAAGGCGATTGACCAGATGACGAAGGGGCAGCTCAGGAAAGAGTAGGGAATGTGAGCGTGTTTGCGCGGACAACGCCAAAGCATAAGATGGCGATTATCGAGGCGTTCCAGGCGAGAGGCAGAATTGTCGCTATGACGGGAGATGGAGGTGCGTTAATTTGATAGTCTACTGAATACTCAGTTTAAGCTGACGGTACTTTATTCTTTTCATCATAGTTAATGATGCACCAGCTCTGAAGATGGCGGACATTGGAATCTCCATGGGCAAGAGTGGAACGGATGTGGCAAAGGAGGCCGCTGATATGATCCTTGTGGATGATAACTTCAGCACGATCCTCCTGCAGTCGAGGAAGGTGCGTTTATACTTCTTACCTTGGTTTCCTCGTATCCCAAGGAAGTTAGCACAAAGATCTGACCGACGGTGTCCGTGTAGGCAAATCCATCTTCCATAACATCCAGAACTTCCTGTCCTTCCAGCTTAGTACCGCTGCCGCCGCATTGACGCTTATCACTGTCAGCACGATGCTAGGCCTAGACAATCCCCTAAAGCAATGCAAATCCTCTTTATCAACATTCTGATGGACGGTCAGTAATTCAATCTTATTTCACTCTCTTTGGCTTTCCAAAGCTGTATAACCATTTTCCTATGTGAAATCGTAATCGTATACTTTTGGAACTAGAGAGCCGAAATACAAACACTCAACTTTTTCTCTTTCTGCTCCTCGGATTCGAATTCACTATACTTACACTTCTTTTACCTCAGGTCCTCCTAGTCAATCCCTCGGTGTTGATCCTGTTGACCCAGCTGTAATGCGCCGTCCGCCACGCAAAAAGAATGCTCCGATCATCACCAAGAGACTCCTCTGCCGCGTGCTGTACTCGGCGTCGATAATCGTAATCGGAACCCTCTTGTCTACACTTTCGCATTGAAGGACAAGGACATGTCGAGGAGAGAGCAAACCATGGTGAGCACCCTTATTTACGATTTCTTTGGGAATGTTGTCTCGGTCTTCATCTCTGGCTGTCTTCTGCCTCCTATTAATTGTTGTTATTATTATCAACATGCGGGGCAATTATCCATTAATCGCTTCAATTCTTCGGAACCGTCTTCGGAGAATATATTCCATAGCGTCATTACTGTTCATCGAGATCGGTTGATGATTCCGGGATGCGTGACATGATGCGATGCGATTCCATGATTTCCCCTTAAAATATCGAGAACATTAGACGAGGCGTAGTCTATTTTCTTTATTTTTTGTGCCTCACGTCTGTTTTGGCGCCCACGTGCTCTGTAAGAATTTTGTGCTAACATCTGTTCTTATTTTTTCATAGACCTTCACTGCTTTCGTCGTACTTGATCTGGTTTCCGCCATCCAGAATCGTGGATTGGGCTGCGCTCTGATGCAGAACAAGATGCTTCTTACTACCGTGTCCATCTCGTTCATCACGCAGCTTGCGTTGGTGTACGTCGGCTTCATGCAGGCAATCTTCCAGACGGATTCTCTTGCAGGCCGCGATTTGGGGATTATCCTTGCACTGGGCGCAACAAGTTTGTATTACACGAGCTTCGCAGATGGTATGAACGCAAGATTGATGCGGAGGAAACATACGTGGCGGTGATGGAGGAGTTGGCGTAGACGAGTTTAGTGTCTATAGGAGAAATCCTTGTGATTTCCTGTGGCTCGTGGATGTCTGTTGTCGTTGTTGTTCGTTACATGCTTTCACTGGATGCAAGTGGTGATTTTTTATTTGTTTATTTTCTACTCCTACTACACCACCACCTCTCCTTCGACTACATATCTACTCACAACTAGCCATCTATTTATAATACTGGAATGAATTTCACTCAAGGTATGTATATTTGTTTGATACCCTACACCGTTTTAGTCTGGTTCTGTCGACTTGGAGGTTGGATGATTTCTCCCTTCCACTCTAAAAGTATGCGCTATGTGTGATAGGCTTTCTTTGCTGCTGGAAATTTAGTTGATTTATAAATAACTATAGAACAGAGTCGATATGTTTCCAAGACATAGATATTATTGACGTAGTCGTTGAGTTTTGTCCAATCTCGACCGCATGTCTCCGCAGTGATACATACGCAGCGGAGTTAACCATAATATGCCAACGTCCGCCAACATGCAGCTGGCGTTCCGTCAAAGTCGCCTGTAATTTATAGATTGACCATTGGAGTTGGAAGTATGTCTTAACGGGCCACGGCCCCGGCGGGAAGCGCGGTTACCCCGCGATTGTCCCGCATGGATCTGCGTCCAAATATACAGACCATCCTGTTTACCCTATTTCCCATGAAGTATTTTGGCTGGCCATCTATACGTCGACTCCGTATTAGATTCGTGCAATATCGAGGCTTATTTGGGTTGTGCATGAGCTAGATGAAATGGGGCGTCTATTCTAGTGTCGGGTCCATTAGCGCCGGCGATTAGATTAGATCCATAATGGAATATTATCATAATAATATCCTCAATACCTCATTTCGAAGAGAAGCAATCCGCAGCAGAATCTCAGTGGCAAAACCGGCTACATTGAGCAGCAAAATAGGCGGACCGCAATTCACGCGTCTGCTTGAGCCGGACCCATTTGCACACACGGGCGTTGTTACGTCCTTGGGGGGTGCGGTCGCTCGTGTACTCAGCGGGGCATAGATAGGCCCCGTGAAAATTCATAGAGCAAGAATAGAAGTCTTATGCTTATGATTGAATGCCTTGAAACTGTGTGGGGTACGGGTTGCACAAATTGACTTTATAGGACGGTTGTGTACCCACGCATCGAGCTGCGGTGGCCATGAGTTGTACACCTGCGCTGTACGTGCTTTCGATTTCATGTGACTTTGATGCAGGTAGGTCCTGCCAGATGTATTGAGGGGTGATGGGAAGATAGGGATGGGGACGGGTAATGCAAGCTAGGGTTGACGGAACTCGCTGAGCGCGAGATGGAGATTTCGTTCCGCCGATATGAATGGATCTGGCTTGTAACTTTGACTCTGAGGACAGTTATGACTGGTTGGGGATATCTTCATACTCACCTCTGGGAGACATGCGAGCATACGTGTTCCATGTGGATTGGACGCGCTGGCAAGTGTGGCGCGCCCAGCCCAACACAGACATGTCACACAGGAAGCCGTATAGACTCGCATTGCAGTGGCGCACTGCGAGTGATCAGCAAAGACATTCAGAAGGAATATCATGCTGCTGATCGTCTATTTAGATAAACAAATCGCTACGGAGCGTGTGATATAGATACAACATGCTTCATCGGAGTACATGGTGGTCAAGTGGGGCCCAGGCGGCTGCGCCTGCGCGGAATGCACATGCAAGGCGCCGGTCGTGAGGGACTGTCGACGGAATCATGTGTAGATAGGAAGCATTGTAGTGCACCGTCATGGCGTGCGATTACAATTCATTGGGAACTTGTTGGCAGAAGTTGGAACTGCCTACTGTTTAATCCAAATCGCTCGAATGAAAGTTGGCTGGATAGTGAGAACAGGTGAGAATTGTTGATGGAATTTGAGGTGGATCGGCAGTTATGTAAACCGCATTTCAATAGGGGAAGAAGACGGACTAAATGTGGAGGAAAGGCGGGATCGGAGCCTGCTAATTTAGAGCGGCAGATTCACAAGGAAGGCGCTGGGCGTGCGCGTGATCGGTCACACTCCTCCATCCTTGCCGTCGACGCTAACGCGATAACCATCCTCGTTTCTTCTCCACCACCACCGCTGCTTGGTCTCGCACGACGCTGAGACGTCGACAGCGACGACGACGAGCATTGCACTCCGCAGATACCCTGCAGTCTGCGCGGTGTCCTTCGCTTATCCTCGTCCTTGTTCCTAATTGGCACCTAACATGGATCTAGAAGAGAGCATGGCCGTCGCCGGCAGCAGCAGTACCAGCAACGACCTTCCCACCACTACCACGACGGCCAGCAGCATAGGGGACAACAGCACGGACAACCTGCGAGAGAGTGGGCCTCGCCCCGTCCGCGTGCCCAGACCGTCCCGTGCCTCCGTTCTTACTCTCACAACCAAAACAACTTCCATCTCTGTGCCTCCTAGCCCTTCATCTCCCCCACTACCTGTGCGGTCACCCCTTCGCCCCCCTGCACGCTCCATTTCATCAAGCAATTCCTCCAGCACAGAGATTTCACGTATAAGTACTATCTCCGCTGCAAGTACACACATCGATACCGCTAACACCACCGGCTACAACAACGACGCCGGTTCACCACCCAGCCTCTCCCTTTCACCAACCTCGATAGCTCTTTCGGACTCGGACGAGCTAGCGACACCACAGACACCTGCCGACATCTCCGCCACCGAACCGATCACCCTGATGAACGCGATGGGCGTCAGAGACTACCGGGAGAGACATGGTTCCTTGCCCTCGCTCAGCGGTTTGATGGACCAAGTACGCGAGGAGTTCGGAATCCATGAAAACGAGGAGAGTATAACGCTTCCGTTGCGCGTGAAGCCCTCTGCGCTACCCCCGCTCGAGTCGCTCACCTCCCGTTCACCATTCACGGTGCCACAATCCAGAGAATCAAGAGAGAAGGAAGAAGTTAATGGGAATCCGCAGCTTTCTATGTCACCTGTCGGATACACGGAGCGAGATAGTGAAAGATATAGGGAGGACGAAACGAAAAGAGACAGAGATTCGTCAAGCTCGACGATCGACTCAGTAGCATCCAGCAACTTCGCTGCATTACTAGACTCGACATTAACGTCCGGAGCAACATCAGCAATGTCAACACCAGCATCATCCGTGGCTTCGCATGAGCTGCAACAAAGTGACATCACTATAACCTCTACGACGACCAGAATGACGAAACGGGAGCATGCGATGCATGAACTTCTCTCGTCAGAACGCGCATATGCTTCGGACCTTGCACTTATTCGCGAGGTGCACATACCGCTTGCGCTTGGTGAGCATCCCTTCTCATCATTTTTATCCCGTTCTCTCCTTTATTCTTTGCCCATTCCTCCTATTTTATTCGCTGGTTTCGGTTACACTTGGTGGCATTTGGTGGCAGCCCAGGTCGCTTTCGAACAGAACAGCCCCTTTCTTTCCCCAATATAAATTCCGCATCTTGAGAACGGAAACTTTCATCACTTTCCCCTTTTTCGGACTTCTGGATGCGTTAATCTCAGGGTCTCTATTTCTCTATATCTGCTGGCTCAGTCTGCGCCGGCTGGTTCTCGGGCTCGTGGCTACAACACAACGCCCCACAGTCCTTGCTTTCATTCATTCATCTTATCCACCCAACCTACCTCCCCGCTTTAACTATTCAATCGTTTGAGAAGACCTGCGCAGCAGACACACACCCTCCGTACACGCCTGGGGCTGTATACTATCGATCATTCTTCCTTCGTCGGACGGGCGAATAATTCCGATGGACTTGCTGGCACTCTTCTTCCGTCGTCCGATGTTCTGGGACATGGCACTTGCTCTAGCCATCGATCGACAGCCTCACTATTGGTGTGCTTGTGTGCTTGCCTAGGTGGTCACCGGTGATCACCGGAACTTCGGTGTGCTGTTCTATCACGCTATCGCCTTATTATCAGCCTCATAACAGCTTGGATTATTGGCGCTCACTGTGTTATGTTATGACACTTGGTCATGCGAATAATGATGGCACTCCATCATCGGTGGGCGATCTGGTGTGCTGCTATGTGTTCAGAAGATAGCTGCGGCGATGATTCTGGTGCGCTTCTATTCTGGCTGCCTGGATCTAGTGCGCGCTACACGCTTTTGGAACTGGCCATATGCAATTCGGAGTGACGTCTTGACGATATGCTTAGCTAGCTGTCCACACCGAGGGTTGTAGGTCTGGTAGCAGAGACAGGGCGTCTTTTAGATCCCTTATACTGCCCGCTCTGGCTCCACTGTTTCGCCCAAGGGTGATTGCTTGCTGTTTAGATGCATTTCCAGGACGTTACTCCCTTTTGCCTTTTGCCCGTCCGTTTCGCGTTTGAGCTATTGCTAGATTCAATTCTAGCTTTTTATTTCATTCTGTCTCTTGGCGTGCTCTTAGCTTCGATTGCAGCGGTGCTCGGCATGCTGACAAACGACGAGACTCGTGGAGTAGGCATCAAAATCATTAGATTTTATCACGGGTGACAAGGCTTCAGCTAGGCGCCGTTCTACTCTGCGTCGCTCATGAGGCCTATGTCTTACTACTGGGATCTTCGGCGAGGAACTTTATTTTAACCCTTCTATTTTCGCTTTTACTACTTCTCCTTTTCCTTCGATCTCTCCTCCACTTTTTTGATACCATGACGAGCTCAGCTAACCACCTTCTTGTGCTTGTAGGTCAAACCGTGCCGCTCCCACATAACATCCCACCGCCTGTAGTGCCACCTTCCACATTGACGTCGACATCCGCATCGCACTCCAACTCAGACCCAAGCTCAAGCAGCAGCTCAACGAAAGCTACATCGACGAGCTCTTCAGAATCCCTGAACACACCACAGCCGCCGATGACGCCGGAAGACGCCAAGATTATATTCAGCAACGTGTCCGAGCTCGCCATGTTCTCTGACATGTTCACTGAGGAGCTGGAGCTCGCGTTGGGCGATGTCGTCGAGGGTGGACGGGGCGATGACTTTGTTGGCGCGTTGTTTTTGCGTATCGTGAGTTTCCTTTTTCTTTTTGGTTCCGTGGCCTTGGCCCTTGTTGCGGAGAAATATATGCTGATCGAAATGATCGATCGCGCCGCGCGTTTTTGGCATCGCAGATACCCGATTTGGAACGGCCTTACAAGACATACATAACGCGGCACCCGACGGCGCTGGCACACCTGCAGGCGCTGCCGCAGACGCCCGCGCTCCAATCGTACCTGGCATACACACAGAGCATAGCGTCTTCGGTGTCGCATGCGTGGGACTTGGCGTCGCTGCTGATCAAGCCGGTGCAACGACTGCTCAAGTATCCGCTCCTGCTCGGTGCGATCATCGACGAGACACCGGACGGACACCCGGATAAGGATAACCTCAAGAGGGCGAGGGTCAAGGTTGAGGAGATTGCGCGGAACGTGAACGAGGGGAGGAGACGCGCGGAGGTGGTGAAGGATGTGCTGGCGAGCAAGAGCCCCCGAAAGCCGAATGCGCCGGTGGGCGTCGCGGCGTCGGTGAACTTGTCCAAAGTGAAGAGTCTGAGGCACGGCGGCGTGACGGCGGCGACGATGCGTGTGGCGCAGCTTACGGAGGGGAATGCGAGCGAGGCGGCGCAGGTCGATGCGATGCAGGCTGAGCTGAAGCGCATCGAGGTCTTCGCGCAGCAGTTCGCGAAGAATGTCGTCGACTGGGGCAAGATGATGGCCAACGTCATGCTCGCGCTTCGCGGATGGGCGCTTTCTTTCGGCAAGGTCATCGGCCTGAGTGCGGAGCAACATAGCGAGGCGTTCGACGCGTTCCTCGCTGTCGTTACCGAGGGCCTCTTGCCCCTGACCGTCGACCTCGACTCAGCGATCAACGAGCGCCTGCTCAAGGACATGGCGCACCTCCTGATGACGATGAGTCAGCCGCTTAAGCTCCTCGCATCAATGGCTGAGCAGGAACCATACCACTACCATCTCCTCACCATGCCCGTGTCACCAAAGAACCGGCCTCCACCTGCGCTCCTCGAGGCGTCGACCAACTACCTCGCACTCCGCGGCCAACTAGCCGCCGAGCTCCCGGCGTATCTCGGACTTCTCCACAAGGGGTGCGCTGTTTTCGTCCGCCGCCTCGCGGGCATCCAGACGCGCTTCTGGCGCGACGTCAAGGAGCGCTGGGCGGAGCTCTGGGAAATGCTGCGAGTCGAAGGCGAGCTCAATGCGGGATATGAGGAGACGATCAACGTGTGGTGTGCACGTTGGGCGGATGTCGACGAGGTCGTGCGCGCTCTGAATATCACGAGGCCGGTGCCGCCGCTCGTGCCCGTTAACGCTCAGGCCCAGGCCCAAGCTCAGGCTCAGGCTCAGTATGGAAGGGGTATGCGACGCTTCATGCACAACATCTACAACGTTGGAGAAGGAACAAGAGAGGGAAAGGCTTGCTGCGCTGGGGAAAGGGCTAGATGTATATTTTTCCTACCCGAGTTTTACACGCCTATGACACCACAGCTGGGCATGGCAAAAGAGCGCAGTCGGGACCGACTTGAACGGGAGCAGAGGGAAAGGGATAGGGACAGGGAAAGGGAGAAAAGGGAGAGAGATAAGAGCAAAGGGAAAGGGAGAAGCTATATGAACGCGCAGCAGCGAAGAACAAGCCGCCAGTGAACGTCGCTGCGGTTAGCTCCATGTTTGCGGCGCTCGAGCCTGCACACTCGCCCGTCCACAGGAAGCAATCCAATCCCACGGCGGTTGCATCGACCCTCGCCTCACTCAGTCCCTCGCATGCCCCAAGCAATGGTGGCGGATCGTCAATGTATGTCGGCTCAGGCGCGTCGATGTATTCCGTCTCCGCACCGATGCCATTGGGTTCGATGGCAAGTTTGGCGCACGCAAGAGAGGGGAAGGAGTCGTCCGCACGGAAAGGCAGGGGGCGCGGAGCTAGTGATGCCAGCACCACGGCCAGCAACTCGAAAACTAGCGGCAGTGGTAGCAGTGGTGCAGGCGTGAGCATGATGCACCGACCATCCTCGCAAGACGGCACACGCCAGTTCGCCGAGAGCCAGAGTCCTCCTGCGCGACGACGGACACACGGGCATGGACTCTCCGAGGACTTCGATGAATACATGAAGCTGAGTGGCGTGATGATGCCACCTTCCTACGAGGGCGGACTTCCAAGTAGCAGCCGCTCGAGTAAGCTCACTAGAAGGAAGTCGATGCCACTTTCACAGCAGAGTGGCGGCACGGATCAGGCTTCGCTGATAACGACAACTACGGTGCAAACGGTGGGGCAAGGAGCGCAGTTGCCTAATGGTGCTGGCTTTATGGTAGAAGGTGATCGTCTATACTATCAACCGCCATTGGACGAGAGGGACGAGTACCCATTGTATCAAGAGGTATCGTCAAGGCAGATGGACAAGGACACAGGCAGAGATCGTGGCCGACTATCACATTCCAAGAGCCATCCGACGGTACCCATGCAACCCGTCGTCCCTTCTCCAGCCAAGCCAAAGTCGAAAGAGCGTGCAACACATGCAAGGAAACGCTCGGGCTCCACGAAATCCATCACTTCATTTTTTACTGGCGGCAGCTCCGATCGAAACAGCAATCCCAATCCACCCGATCCACAGCCGCTCACCGCGTCGCAGCGGGATTCCTGGGTCTCCAAGCCCGCGAAATATACCTGCCAGGTCGTCCATCCATGCCGGCCACCTGCCGCTGTGCAATATTATTCGTTCCCGTTCTTCACTCTACAAGTGGGGGACTTCTATGAGGTTCTCCAAGAGGCTGGACACCCGAGCATTCATCCTAAGCTCCCACTTTATGTGGATGACGGAGAAGATTGTTTGCTGCTATGTCGTGACGGATACGGTATCGTTGGATGGGCTCTAGCAAGCTTCTTAGAGCCTGTTACGATGTGAGGGTATGAAGTTTTTTTCCTCTTTTATTCCACCTTGTACTGTACTTACCTCGTTGCACACCCTGCGATGCTTTTTATCCGCTTCATATCTTATGTCCTATCCACCTTGGCCCACGTATTGTATGTACTTGTTTTGTATTTGCATTTCTGTATGTAAAATTGCTGTGTCCATAGTCTCACTTTTCTTCTCGGTCTTGATCTTCTACACCTTTCCTATTTGCATAATCTTTCTCTCACCTACTTTCTGGAACTGATTCGCCCATTTTTCTTGTTCTTTTGTCTTTCATCCTATCTACACCAGTGTTGCCCATCTTGCATTGCTACGTACCACGACATATTCACTATCCACTGTAGAGTTTTTGTATTCACTCGACGGAGGAATCAAACATTATGATACAAATATGTTTGAAGAGGCGCAATATTTCCGCCCCCTCTCTCAATGTTCTCGCGGCTATCGTGAATATTTACTAGTACCAAGGATCTTCGTTGGCTATTTGTCTGTTCGAACCGAGCATGATTCGCGACCTAGAGGGTGAGGAAATCAAAAATAACTCTGCTCTGAATGCAGCGTGGCCATGATGTTCAAACGGACGCTAGAGTAATTGTTCCAGAGATACACAGGCTTCGATTAGTACAATATGCTATCAGTTTCTCAGACTCGAACCCAGTCTCCATGGATAGAATACCGGGCTCTGGGTAGTTAGTGATATGATATATTGAAACATCTCGTGTTATTCATTAAAACGGATGCTATGAGATGCTATCAAGCTCTATCTATCGTTGTATCTCGAGCTTGGCCTCTTTTTGGCTCAAATGAGGGCCATAAGATGTGCAATAGGTTCTTTTCCTATATACATCTATCGCTATCTTATTCAAAGTGCACACATCTTTCAAAGCCGAGAATAAATATGACTTTAACCTTGTAGAGTAATATACGGGGTGTGTCGATAAGGACTGCAGAGCACGAGTCATGGAATATTGTACAGAGCACCCACAGCTCAGATATAAAGGAATCCGAGTAGGTCTATATCCTTAGTTGTATCGCCCACCCTGTCAGTTATGACAGGGTGTGCAATTTGATTAATTGAAGTTTCAGTTACTCACAGACGTGCGCATTGTCCTTGCTGAATTTGGAGGGTACAGTATTATTATGATTTTTCCAGTTGTAACTTCGATCATATTTAAAGGGATCAACCAAAATCTTCAGACTGCACAAATTCTCTTCCCAGCCATTGAATCCTCAAGCTCAAGCTGCATCCAGGTTTGTTATTATTTCTGTATACTCAAAATAATTTTGAGTCAATTATCACCTAGATTATAGAACACATACCCTACCTAGTATCAAACGAGGCAAGGGATGTCCCATCCTTCAGAATACTTTTCTTCCAATCGTCATCTCGCCTCCTGGGAGAGTTATTCGGAGGCCACGAATTTACCCAATATCTTAAACATCTGGGCGAGGCGTCTGGGAGTAATCTGTATTACCGTTAGTCATTTCATTTCTCTGTTCTCGAGAATTTTCAGCTAATATTCATCATCGTATCTTTAATTAGAATACTTTACTGGTATCTGTAGACGTCACACTGCTGAAAAAAACCTCAATTCACGACATATGCGAAAAGAAAGTGACCAAGCATTGCGCAACCTCGGATTATCAATTGGCTTGATTCTCTATCTCCTCACCAGTACGTATGACTAACCACTACGGAGCATAGCTGAGCCCATTTGCCGTCTGTTAGCTGCTATTTCTTTCTTGGGAAGGTTTATTATCATTCAACATAGGATCAGGCTCGAGAGAAGCGTGCAAGACTATATCTATGAAATGAGTTCAAAAATTTCTGTTGGTGCCGAAGACGAAGATGCCAAAGAAAAAATCATAACGATGGACCCACCGAATTGCACTCAGCTTCAAGAGGCTGATTCGGCTTCTATTCCTTTGGATTTTATTCGCATCCAGTTATATGCACCACCCCATCGGCCGTGCCTCATACCGGGAGACGCTGATCCTGACCCGGAAGCGGCGTCAGAAAGACCTCACATCCGTGTATGGCTCTTTGCGCGGTTGTACAAGTTATGTCTCATTTTGACAGTGCTAGCCGTCCTAACATCTTCTATCGGAGTGGCATGAGCATGTATGTCTGCGTGCCTCGCGTTCCATTCTCACTATTTTGCAAACTACAAGTCCTGGTCCTCTGATGTGAATTACAGATTATTTACTCGACTCAGTAGACCATAGTTATCTTTGAGCGCTCTCATATTGGCTTCACAAGTTCTCCCTTTAAGAATTATCCCGACTCTTCTCAGAAATTATCTTTTGTCTTTATTTATATATTTTTTATGTACTATAGATACCCTTGGTTTGTAGATCTAGGTCTTCATGTTGATGCCTCCATTATTTAATTGCTTATCAGTCAGAAGTTGTACAAGCTTTGACTGATAATAATTTTGTCTATGCTCTGAATACATTTTGTGACAAAGTATCCTGTTAGTGCCGACCTTGGCTGACGAAGAACCGACTCGATCTAAATGTTCCACTATTTTACATGTTAATTCAATAGATAGTATCTATTACAAGATAAAGCAATGCCGAAATTACAAATTGAAGTCCTAGAGATGTGTACATGGTATGCAAGATGAAAAGGCAGCAGGAAACATACAAAGCAGTGCAAAAAATAGCAGGGTCAAAAGAAATCCTCTTCCATGACTACATCCTGAAGTTGGGGGCCTACAGCCTCCAGTCCAGTGAATTCTCATCTTCGAATTCTATGAACATCGGCGGGATGACGGCCCATGGCATAGCGAGAGGGTCAACAGGCGCTGGCGGCCCGCCTCTGGCAACCGTTGACTGCATATAACATTCGAGCCTCAGTTCCTAAAGCAAATGCTAATCAATATTTCCGATCCGGTGACACACATTTTTAGGGGACCTGCCTCAAAGCTCGAGTGGCGCTGGGCTGGCGACGCGGTAATGCTCAGCAGAACCGGGCTGACGCTCTTGGGGAATTCTGGGCATTCATTCGAGCTTTCATCGCGCGTTTGTGGCCTGCGACGAGGCGCCCAGACGTGGTGAAATGCTTGCCTACAATGATAGTCGTGTGCCGTGACTTGTTTTGATTCTCCTTCGCGTCGGTATCCGAGTCCGAGTCCCATTCGATCTCGAGTCTCTCGAGAAGGTCGACGGTGTGCGTAGGCATGTAGTCAGTGTAGATGATAGCAGTGTATGAGAGTATCAAAAGTGGGAGCGATGGTGATTGTGGGCGCCAAAGCCACCGTGTGATGTGCTTGAAAGTCGAAGTCGCGTAATATACAGGGTTCGGAGAAATCCTTGATAAGAAGTACTGTGGCTCAAAATGTAAGTAGGCAGGACAATGCGTATGCAAGCCTGTGGCATCCAACCAACAAAGTTGGACCAAGGTCCAGGTACATGTGAATAGATATACTTATATTATACTCTCAAACCTGGGTAAAGGGTGAAGTGGACACTGCGACGATCTAAGCATCAAACACAGGATTTGTCTCTTAAATGCATGGACACTATTTTTAGACAATTCCTAAATAGAGCTGGTTATCTTCCAACGCTGCGCGACGATAGAGAGCGTTGCTGCCAACGCTGATAGCGGCGCCCCACCGATCACGGTTGGAGGATCCTGTAGAACAGTTCCTGTGTCGCACTGGCGCCTGCTCGACCCAGGTTTGCGCCGAGCTTGGACGGAGAATTGGGGAGATTGTACGATGGCGATTTCAGGGTAGTGATTCATGTATGGCAGCATTTCGTCCAGGAATCTCTACGGGGGCAGAAATCTGCATCGAAGATGGCGAAGAAACGCCTTAGTCCTAGCAAAGGCTCATCGCAGGTTGCCGGCTTTTTAAGGTGAGGTTTGTTGTCGCGACTGAAATAGGTGAATCCGTATCGTTCGGCGAGTGCCTTGACCGTGTCGAGACCTCCATCGTCGAGGGCGTAGACCTTGAAGTTCGGTATTGTAGTTGTTGAACATATTTGTAAGTATTCTCCAGCACTTCCAGAGGTTCGTGGCACAGGGAAGGTAGACATCGACCAGAGGAAGTTTGTCGGAGGGGTAGAATGTTTCTTCAACAAGTGAAATCTTTACCAGCGTATCCAACAATATATGAAATGATCAAATCAATTGAATGAGACCGACGAAAACGCCGAACCTGAAAACATCAGTAATGCAAACAACACCATTGAATTGAAAATCTCACCAGTAGAACATTTTGGACGAGATTGCGAAGAACCACATGTCGGTTGAAACGTACAAGAAGGACAAGTACCGAAAGCATACAACGAACACTAGTACACAATTGCGCATCAACATCAATTGTGCTGTCAGGTATTCAAATGAAAATAACATACCGGCGCGTTGGGCATAGATTGTCTTCTCTTCATCGGTAGGGGGCGAAGGAAGAACAACAGTCAGTTGTCAGCTGCGATTGTCGCAATAATTGGGTTGACAGTGGCTTTCGTCGAGCCGAATTGCCACCGCGTTTTGTTGGGACATCATCTTCAGTGACGGAACTGGAGGAAGCTTGCGTCTGTTCAGACAAAAATCCAAGAGTAGCCGAAGAAGCAGTGGGAGGGGACTATATGGGCGGGGGTACATAAACGGCCAGAGGACGAGCAGGCGTGATCATATAAAAATTGGAGAAATTCAGCGCTCAGCAAGACGGAATGTTGATCTGGGACAAACCCTAGTAACTGGTGCTTCTTGAGTGTGTTGCACCTCAGGCCGGGGCTACTTATGCTCTAAGTACCAATACATGATTGACAGTGGCAGAAAAGGCGAGCTGGAGGTAGGTGAGACACGGTGATCATAAAAACCCTGCTAGTACCAAGAGAGTCAAGCGAAAAAAGTTAGGTCCTTTCGCGTGGTGGCGACATTCCCTAAGTACTAAGTAGGATCATCAAGTTGGTGATCACTCAGTTTTCAAAGGCTGCGCAAGCGCTGAGCATGCCACAGGTATGGGTTTGAATCGACCATAGGGGTATGTTTCTTTTTTCTTGAATAGGCGTGTAGGGTGGTGGGCCTGAGTGTGGCAATGTTTGCATGAGCACTTGCTGTACAAGTCTTACACCAAGCACTTTACTGAATGTCAAACACACTCTCACCGGTCACGGTCACTACGGACTGGTCGAGACTCATTGAATCGACAACATGGTCAAACATGGTGGAGAATGATGAAGGGCGACTTCTTGAACTCAGGCTGTGCTAAATGGGGCACGTGCAAACTGGCCGGATACTGAGCAGTGCAATGCCGCACCGTTTGATGCTGCACATTGCACAACCCAACCTTCATCTTCACGGCCACCATTCCTTTGTCTCTCTGTTTCTCTTCCAGCTGCTGTCTGGTAAATAACTATGTCTGCACGAAGGCAGCCGTCCACGACGTCGCTATCCAAGTTTGCTAGGGCTAACTCTCCTGTGCTACAAAACAACCGATCCCTTGACTTTGTAATTCATTCTGGGGTCATGGCGATGGAGGAGTCGATGTTCTATTTGCTCGAATGAGAGGAGCAGTGAGGACGATGGAAGAGCTCAGGCTGTTTTGGAAGGAAAGGTGCGCTTAGGTTCTTATCGTTTGTATCCTTGTGGCTGATAGTGACGCAATATCATAGAGCGGTTATTGAAGAAGACTACGCAAAACGATTGGCGAAGTTGGCGAAGATAACTCTTGGTCGGGATGAGATTGGGTGTGTAACAAGTTATTCGCTTTTTATATATTTTGGTAGAGATTTTCCTGAGCAATGGATGCTTGACCTACCGTGTTGCGCCGATCGCCCTTAGGCTTGGCTGCCAGGACCTTCGTACACGCTGCGAGGGTCCTTGTCTCTTCAATTTCTGTATCACTAATTGGGCTATTATCTCATTGAGTACGACAGGGACCTCCGAATTTCATTGGATACTGTCAAGCTCGAAACCGAGCGCCAATCCGGCTTCCACATGGGCATTGCGCAGCAAATTCGAACAGATCTAGAAGCACCTACTGCAGCTTTTAATGCGCGACAAATCCATCACAAGAAGACTTATCAAACCGGCATTGAGAAGGAGTTCAAGAACAAGCAGATTCAAGAATCCTATGTCAGCAAATCGCGCGAGAAATACGAACAGGATGCCTTCGAATCAACTCGTTCACTGCCCAAGCATCCCTAGTTCAAGGGAAGGACCTCGAGAAGATTAACCTCAAACTAGAACGAACTCAGCAAACTGTTCAAACCAATGAACGTGATTTCGCGAACTACTCAAAGGCGCTGCAAGATACCGTCCAAAAATGGGAACAAGACTGGAAATCATTCTGTGATAGCTGTCAGGACTTGGAGGAACACCGCTTGGAATTCATGAAGGATAATCTTTGGGCTTATGCGAACGCCGTATCGACCGTCTGTGTCGCTGATGATGAAGTACGTATCATACCATCTTTTATGATGACTAGTGCTGATCCCCGATATATGTAGTCATGCGAAAAGATTCGGCTTGCCTTGGAACAAATGGAACCCGAAAAAGATATGGAGAACTTCGTTCAGCAATACGGCACAGGAAATGAAATACCCAACCCTCCAACATTCGTAAATTACCAGGCAACAGATTCTATTCCATCCGCATCTGCTCGTCCTACCAGCCGACCAGCGAACTTCATCCGCACTTCCGCTCGCGAACTTCCCCCTCGCCAAATTTCCATGCCGCCTGAGGAAGAACCAATCGTCAATACGGCTGGTGTAGGTGCCGGAGGAGGACAGAAACGGGCTGATACATACTCTGACGCATCTGATGCTCTATCACGCCAACCTACACGCGGTACCTCGGCGCCAAATGCTCAGGCTCAACAGGCTCCTTATGCGAATGGTAACGGAAGGTCTTCGCATCCTGTTCTAAACACATCAACTCCAACAGCGGCAGCTTCACAACCCATTAACCGAAGGCAGTCCCTGCTTCTCCTCAACAGCAGCAGCAACAATTGCAAAGAGTCCTTCAAGATCCATACGCCGAGCCTATTGACCCTGCTGCAGAAACATACATCAAAGTCGGAAATAATGCCTACAAGGTTGACCTCTCTAAAGATCCACAACAACAAACACCTTCCTCGTCATCGAACCGCTATAACGCTGCTTCTCCGACTAAGTGAATGGGCAGCTGCAGCTGCAGGTGGGCAACAAGGACCTGTCGACCCGTTGATGAAGCAGCTAGAAGAATTAAAGAACGCAGTTTCTACCTCTGGCAGCGTCAGAAGGAATACCATGAATACGAGATCGAAACCGTCTGCATCACCCGAACCTAAACCTGGACATTTATCCACCCCATCTGCATCTCGGACGCTTACTAACGGCGGCGGCGCTGGTCCGTCTCTCCTTCCTCCAGGGGCAGCATCCGATATGAATGGCGCTCAAACCCCGGTTCGTACAGCAGATCCCCTTCGCCCGCGCGAGATTATCGCAACTCTGCCGAAGTCGTCGTCGGAGCCCACCCCTCCGTGTCTCGCCCGACTTCGCCCAATCCACCCACCGCGGCGTTTATGCAGCCCAAATCGGCACCGCCTCCATCTGGCAACGAAGTCGTCCAGGAGGTCTTGGCGATTACCAGCAATCGTTGCCGGGTGAGAGAAAGTCGATTAGCAGGAGCAACAGTCCCAGCCGGGGACATGTGTCGAACATGAGTCAGGCATCTCTGAACGGGCAGAACCTCGCGCGGCCGCCCAGTCAGATGGGGCATGCGGGAATTGGCGCCCACGGGTCGAGGAGCAATAGTCCCCAGCCTATCTCCCGAGGCCCTAGTCCTGCGCCGAGCCAGCGCCTAGCCAGGCATTCAATCAGGGAAGGACGAACTTCATCCAGCCGCCGGCTCAGATCGGACATAATATGGCGAGGACACCCAGCCCAAATTCTGTAGGCATCGCCCTGGATCCAAGTGGAAGGGTGCTTCATGATGATATGGCCCAGAAATTCCAACAGCAACAGCAGCAGCAGCAGAGGAGACCTTCGATGCAAACGCAGCAGCCAGCGTACCAAGCTCCGCCTCCTCCACAACAAGCGGTACAACAACAGCAGCAAGGACAACGCAGGAACAGCTTTGTCTCTCCAGTGGTGCGCCTAACATGATGGCGCCCCCAGTCGCGCCCAGGCATATGGTGTCACACCACCACCTGGCATGTACAGCAAACACCTTCGCCTCAGCCAAGCTACCACCAGCCTCCTCCTGTCCAGGCCGTGTATAATCCACCACCACCTGTGCAGTACCAGGCGCCGCCGCCTCCACAGCAACAACCGATGTTGCAGCAGCAGCCTGCGCAAATGGGCTACGGTAGTGTGAACAGCGTCAACAGTCTGAACCGGGGCGGGTCAATGTCGTATTACGGTAACCAGACGCCGCCACAGCAGCAACAGATGCAAGCCGCGCAGCAGGTCCAGCCTATGCAACAACAGCAGCAACGCCAGATGTTATCTGTGCAGACGCAACCGCAGCAACCACAACAACAGCAACAGCCCGTCTATCAGCAGCCTCAGCAGCAGCAGCAGGCGCAGTACCTTTATCGCGATTCTAGTCCGGCTCGAAGGTCGCCTTCTCCTCAACCACCGCCTCAGGCCACAGATGATGGCAACACCGTCTTGTTCTACGGTTCGTACTAATCTTACAGTCTTATCGTGGTGCATTTCATTAACGCATTTGTTTGCAGTGAAAGCCTTGTATGATTACTCCGCCACCATTGAGGAAGAGTTTGATTTCCAGGCTGGGGATATCATTGCTGTCACGGCTACTCCAGAAGATGGGTGGTGGAGTGGCGAGCTTCTCGACGAGAATCGCAGACAAAAAGGCCGGAATGTGTTCCCGAGCAATTTCGTTTGCCTGTTCTAAATCTCGATACGACATGTCTCTTGACGATGAAACCTGAGGTCTGGGTGTAACTTTGACCTTTCCCACCCGCTTACGCCAAGAATACGTTTTTTTTCACGACATTTGACTCGATATCTACGTTCCTAACGACATTCTCTCTTCTCTTGAACGACCACTTTGTCTCCCCTTCCTTATCTTCATTGTCGATTTTTCCGATTGCTCCTCGTTGCTTTTGCTTATGTTAACCACTCACTGCGTTTGGGGTTCCTGTCCTTCATTCATTCATTTTTTTTACTTCTTACATCTTGGCACTACTGATATCACTTTGCTATTCGCTGCATTTCTCTCCGTTGTTAGGTTTCTTTCTTGTACTACATACCCTTTCGTCATATCTCCCGAGCTGTGCTCCAGTTGGTATGTTGATATCATGCACGACAATATCACTATTTGTGCGGCGCTCGATCTACGGTATTGAATGTGTTTAAATTTTACTGTACAAATCTTCTCTGTGCACTGTAATTTCCTTGTGTATTTACCTCTGATAATTTCCTCGACAACTCGGATTCTTAAAGTGTTCGCCGTGACACTTCCGTTAATGAAGCAGCAGATAAGATTTAAGCATCCTACGGCGAGCAAGAAATTATTTATCCGAGGACTCCGGGAGAGCGAGGCAACTATTGGGCTACTACGTATCATGATATCACTCTCTGCGCGATCAAGTTGCGATCAAGGATCAAATAGTAATCTTTTCAACTCGATGCTACCATCCAACTTGGGAAGCGCAGACTTATTCAGGTCAGGGCTAAAATAATCAGTCACCTGGCTGGCTGATATTTGTCTATGAATGCGGCTAGAGGCCAGCCTAGGCCAGCTGCCCCGCCGCAGTGAACATATGTGGCCACTGGCGGAGAACCTGGTGACCCCCCGAGAGGTCTTCTGCAGGATCCGTTTGCAAAAAAGGTGTAGGCTGGCGTAGGGTCCTAGCTCGGGAGATGTATAGTCCCTGCCTGCTCTTTTCCTGGTTATCTTTTTTGACTGTGCATGCGCCCTGCTATCATCTGAATCCACTATCGAATTCTATCCCGCCAGTGTCGGCAAATCACCGGACTTCCGCCATTTGCACACATAAACCCATTGGCATACTGCACAGCCTGTGAGGAACTTCTGGCAATCATATTCATTGTCCTCGAGGCTGGAAGCAAAGCACCCTGGATTGTTCAGTGAGTACTATTTGAATCCTCTCCAAGTGTCATTTAGTTGACATTGCCTGTGGCACTGCTCATGAAATCATGATTCGCAAGGTTCCGACCTCGGAGACGGAATAATACGAGCGACGTTCCGGTTGTCTGAGCCATTTGGCCGCCACTGCTGTGGGTTGTTATCTACTTTTCCGGCCTAAATGGCGATACGCATGCATGAGGCTGACAGAGGCTGACTCGTCGGCAACTCGTTTCAGTCCGTTCTGGACATAGCTCAGTCCGACGGACAGTCACGGCCCCCTTGTACAACGGCCGCTTAGTTTCAAGCACCCGACTTTTTTACAATATATCCTCATATATCATACCTTAGTTTTTGGTATAGGTAAGTAATCCGACCCCCATCACCCACCGTAATCGCCGGGTACCTACTTTGCCTCGTTTTCCCTCTCAAGCGAAGCACGAATACTTACGCGGACTTTTCTGGTCTCTTCTATTGTAAGCTGCTTTATTGGTTTCTCCAGAAAGACCAAATAAACAACTGGTATTTAAGGACTTAGTCCAGGTTGCTTGGGCCTTCACAATCATCTTGTCACCGTCCATCACTATCACCTCCCGTCCGTTGGAGAGCTGCGACTCGGAACCCCGCGCTATTCTTCATTGATCCTCAGCGCTAGCACTCGATCTTCCAGTCGAACACCAAGAGCCAACCAAGAGCACCGTACCATCATCCTATTGCACATCATGCGCGCTACCGTTGAACTCTACGAACACCCGGTACTCTCATCTTCCGAAGTTTGGGGGAAAGACGCCTTTAATCGTTCGGGCGCGGCACGGGCACTCACTACCTTCGGGGTCGTCTCTGTCGTAACACTATCAACGATAGCTGGATGCCAGTTTACAGGCCTATTGGACTTGACCATGGTTCAACTGCCGTGAGTTGCTTCTTCATTTGCTCCTATCCATTTCATCTTCGTCGTGTGCCTGGCTCCTATTTTCGATACTTCCGGTCAGCCCGTAAACTCTGTAGCGGTGCTAATTCTTCCTTGATCACAGGCGCTTCCTTCAACATACTTCCGTGCTATAGTCTTCCCAACTCATCCATCACCGGTTCGATACACGTTGATACCATGAGGTGCCCACTGGGGCGGCTATCAAGTGGTTTACCCACACCCGCAACCTTCCGCGCATTCCAACGGATTCATTCATTCATTTCTCTTCTTGTTTTTCCCCCATTTACCGCCCCATCACGAGCCACGACTGTAGTTTCAATGAAGTCCCAACGCATCACGTTTTGTATGTATTTTGCATGTCATCATTACTGTAAATCTAGCTTGTAGAATATCTTTCAATCATCAAGCTCTGTTTTGTTCAAAGCGCCTGTGTACCATACCACATCCCTAAGGACTCGGAGTATTATAACATGAAATGATTTTATAACATATCGATATTATTGGCAACCCCTTGTTAGCGCCGAAGAAGACGGCGCCTCTGTTTAAATTGGCGTTATGAAGGGTATGAATGAAGAAATACATAACGAAGTACACCAGCGAATATCTAGGAAACATTAACAAGGAACAGCCGAGACTATAGTTGGCCCATTCTCTGCTGCATCTTCTCTTTTACAGTCTGGTATGCGTTCATGATCGTTTGTTCGTTGATAACGATCTCTGTGGTGTCTGGCCGTGGTCGGCTGACTCTTGAGGCAATGGCTGCCGGATCGGTATCCACGATAATTCTAGATAATGGTAGCGTTAGCAGTTCGAATCGAGATTCGACAGGCAGGAAGTGAAAGCCGACACGCACCCGTCATCTATCGTCTCGTCTAGACAAAGTAGCACCAAGTCCAAGTTCTCCAGCACGCCGCGCTTCTCCAATGAGTTCCGCAGGAGCATCGTCAACGCGTCCGTGAGCGAGGTGAGCGTCGAGTAGAGCATGATCTCGTTCTCCGTCGGGCCAGCAATGAAGTAGAGGATCAAGTCCAGCGAGTGCTTGTAAACGACCAGATGTGAGTCGTACAAGATGATATCACCTGTTGGACATTCGTATTAGCAGGGTTGGATAGCCGCCGTTTCTTTGAGCGAGCAGACGCACCTCCTGCCTTTTTGGTTTTCTGCCATAGACCTTTCTCGAACGCCTTTTGGTCTTTCAGGGTACTGAGCTCCTTCAATTCGCCTTGCGGATGGCTTTTGGATCGGTAGTACTTGGCCAGCACACGGTTTCCCTCAGTGTCGAGAACGACGAAGGCCTGGACGCTATATAGAGAAAGATTCATCTTCAATGACAATTAGCAGTGCAGAAATATGGGAAATTGGGGAATTGGCGTACCTTGGACACGTCGTAACGTGGAAGTGTATAACCAGAATGATCATTGTCGGAGTTCGGATTGGCTTCAGTTTTGCCGAGCCTCTGTCTCTGTCGCAACTTGACCTCTTATTATAATCTTCTACATCCTTCTTACCATCTCAGCTCCAGATAACCTCGAGAGAGGTCTCAGAATCTTTTAATCTGCATCGATATGTCGCTATCACGCTTCAAACTCGTATTTTTCGTCCCGAAGGAGAACACACGCCGTGTCCTTGACCATCTCTTTGGAAAATTCCCCAATGAGCTCGGTAAGATTGGGGACTATGAGCAATGCGCTTTCATCACTCGCGGAACTGGTCAGCCCGCATTTCCCTGTCTGTGTCTACTGAATAACAGTCTGTAATTCTACGATATATTGCCACACCGTACGGCGTGTGGTGGGTGGTTGTTTTTTCTGTCATTCTAGGTCAGTTCATGCCCAAACAGTCGGCGAATCCTACTATTGGGAAGATCGGTCAGCTAGAGTTCGTCGAGGAGGATAGAGTGGAGTTGGTTATCAATGACAAGGGCAAGCATGAGGAGCTCAAGTGTGCGATCACTGAGCTCAAAAACGTGCGTATTGAATATAGCTGGGCCTTGAGCGACGTGGGATTTGGAAGGCCGAACGTTGACGATCGTCGTTTTTAGGTTCATCCGTATGAAGAGGTCGCTTACGATGTCTATAAGGTTGAAAACTTCTAATTTGAGGCTGCTAATGAATGAAACAACCTCGTACATGCTTCTTCGCATTTGCGACTTCACATAGATTCAGAACTGCCCGGCAAGGATCGACTTCAGCAGGTCTATCTTTCTCGCGTTTCTAATACAGGCCAGCGTGCGACAAATAGCGCCTTCTCCCTCTGTCATATGTGAAGAGGGCGAAGCATCAATATGGCTTACCGACCATCTCTCTTCATTTGCTGATTTCTGCCTATTTTTAATTCTGTGCCAGCTGGAGTTCTCGGTACAGGATAATGGAAGTTCTTTCAGTATACACTACGGACAGTCATGAATGGCTCCTTAGACACACCAAAAGACCACTTTCCCTGAGCCCAACTACAGGTGCGTCATATCATCTCCTGAACCCAAAAGTGGGAGCAAGTCCGACTAATGGAGCATTTGCACATTGACAGGAATGGATATATGGCTACGAGCTCTGAGACCATAAATTAACCAAGCACCTTTACAGATGCATTTTTCTGAATCCTCTAAAGCGGATGGGCGAACGATTCACCCAGAGCGAGAATCCACAAATACCTGCCCTAAGGGACCTGCGGACAGGGTACGTGGAAGCGGAAGACCATGATATGTTCTGAATTACATACCTGATTATGTAGGACGTGAGCTGAAAGAGCCCCTCTCTGTTCTCCATGCTGTAGTGCAGAGATAAAGAAAACGAATGTTGATGGTTGACTCGATGCCTGCCCAAATTGCAAAGCAGAAATCTGTGTCTCCTCTGGCTCCCAGCCATAGTTTATGGAAGTCCACAAAGAAGAAAGATATCCACGACAAGGATATAACAAGGCTCCATGCGTTGAAAGGCGCTTCCAGAGGGTTGATATAGAAATAATGGGGTCTTGTTGTAATATTGGGAGGGGGCGATTGGGAAAGTGCGAGGGAGGTGTGGAAGAAGATGGTGAAGAAGGCGATAGAGAGTTTCAAAGGGAGTTGGCGAACGGTGGGTATGATTAATCCCAGATATCCTGATGATATAATGATTGAGGCTAGCAGCAGCAAACGCGGCAGACTAAACGAGGCTGGGGGGCTCATACGAATTGATTGAACGCCCTTCATGAAAACCGTTAGCTTTTAAATACTATCCTAGCTTTCCGATATTCCGGCGCAAAACCAGGCGTTTAATAAAATAAAATGCAAACTCTTTACCACGTTTGAGGGGATGATCTTCTCGAGCTAGCATTATTTACTCAAAGCGCTGTATTCGAACATTCCCATATATTTCGCGTACACCAGTTTATGTTATATACTAGCAAAGGCGTAATTGCACAAGCATTGCGGACATTTTCCCTTGAGTCGGATCGACTGCCTCGTTGCTCGCGGCTGGGTTCACGCAACTCGTTGCCGCCTCATGTATCAGAACTTCATCTCGGCACCATTGAAGGACCAAAATAACATCGTCTCCTGTTAATATTGGCATGGATCTGCCAGGATGCAAAGCTTGTATGTGGTTAATCGGTGAAAAGTTAGGTGCCTTCCGAATATTAGATTCTGGAAAATGAATACCAGCGATTTCACCGATTATGGCATGTATTTAAGCGCCCAGATTTCGTGCTGGGCAACACTGCGGTCGTGGGCGCCTGAAACACATGTTGGCTGATTATAGCCTGGGCCCTGAATGTCAGATTGACGCCGTCACAATATCTAGCCCATGAGGCCTAAGGCTGTACACAGACCTTCAGAAATACATTCCAATCGCACGCGGCCCTCAGCAGATAAAGTTCACTGATGAATCGGTTATGATCACTGAATGGTATTAGTTCTTTTATAGCTATCCAACAATACATGGTATACGCAGAGACAAAAACACGCGGCGGTGAAAAAGGAAGATCATAATGATATATGAACTACTACGTATACTACGACTACAACTACTGTTATCAAGGTATCTGGGTCCGTATCCTGCAAGAAGCGAGTGGCTAAGCGCCGCCAACGATGAGGGTAAATGAAGGAGATGGGCAGGTGGTATAATGATTAGAGGGGTAATGCCAACAGCATTAAAGTGATGGCGATGAATCATGGCGGGCGCGAGGCAGGTGACGGGAAACGGGGAATATCGACAGCGAGAGAGGATACATAGCTGAAAAAAATAAATCAGAAGCGCGGTTACGTTTTGATGTCTTCAGCCACGATTAGAGATTCTTTATACGAGTGTGCAGTAAGTACGGGGCGCGATCAGTAGACGGAGGACGCTGAGAGCTTGATAAAAACGGACGACGGGTACGCCAGGGTCGACCAAGCCGGTAGGCGAAGGCCGAGAATCTGGACTGGACTAGGGACGACGATGGTATTGCGATTGCGGCGAGTTGTAGAGTACATATGGTATGAAGATTTGCAGTGCAGTCCGGTACGACGAGATGGTGGGCAGCATGGATTATCCGCCAATTCGAATTTGTGGAGGGATATGATGAGAGAGAGAGAGATAGAGCGCGAGACGAAGAGAGTGGACGGTTGTCACGTGGTTGCGTGTTTCACCAAAGGTGTCAACGAAGACAAATAAAGGAAACGCGAAGAGAAAAAATCAAATGAATTTTTAAGAAAACTAGAGGGCAATAAAGAGGAAAGAAAACAACATATATAATAATTCGAAAAAAAAAAAACGAAAGAAAAGAAGAGAATAAGGGAGAGAGTAGGAGAGAAATAAAGATGCCACAACCAATAGCCCAAAAGATCCCAACCTTAAAGATTGAAAACAATACCAAAGGAACGGGGTGGGTAATGCTTGGGAGGTGGGGATCCCGGAGCCATACATCTTCCATCCATTATTTGTAGTGTCGGAGGGGAAGAGCAATGTTTTGATGTTTCGATATATCGCTAGGAGAGAGTGAGATGACCGGGCGGGAACGAAGCAAAGAGCGGCGGTGAGCAGGCAGAGACGGCGGGCAGCGGCGATGACGAGAGGAGAGAAACAGACAGAGTGAGAGACGGGCACAGAGAGACGAGGACCGGAGATAAAATATGCACAACAGGATGAGTTCGATGCAAATGACACGGCAAAGCGGGTATCCATTATTATCTTTGTCCGCGCAAGGGCATGGAAAGTAAGTCGAGGCCGGGGGATGAGAGGCCGGGGCGAGGGTGAGTATGGATAGGGCTCGAGGCACTTAAGCCGCGATGCCGTTCTGGTGCAGCGCATCGACATTGTCGACGTGCATAGCTTGCACCTCCACGATTTGCCCGTCGTCTCCGTCCAAGAACGCGTCCACGTCGTCGGTGCCATCACCGTGGGTGTTGGCCTCCCCTGAATTGTTGGCGTTTCCGCTGGGCGTGCGCTTGGTGCCGGAGCCCCTTGTGGGCCGGAGCGGGGAGGGTTCGCACACCTATCCTTTCCGTGGGCAATCCGCAGGTTGGTATACTCCGGCTTGTTCTTGATTCCATCGATAGCCTTAATCGCGTTCGAGATGTTGGTAAAATTAACGAAGGCGCAGTTCCTGATAAAGTAAAAAAGGATACAACGTCAACACTTCATATCCGGCCAATATAAATAGAACAAACTTACTTCTCTTTCAAGAAGTTGACGAGCTCGATGTCGCCATATTCGCCGAAATCTCGCTTCAACTTGTCCTCGGTGAATGTTTCGTAGTCTTCAACGTTTCCGATGTAGACGTTCCTAGTCGCGCCGGAGTGCACAGCGAGAGCGAGGGTGGGAGGCAGAGGTCCAGAGTTCTTGCCCCAACCAATCTTCAAGCGGCGGTTGTTCAAGGTCAACCCTTGGTAGGACGCCACTTGGAAGAACGTAAATGCTGCGGCAGGGTCAACGAAAGTGACGAACTATTGAAACAACAAAAAGACACGTGAGCATCCCGAACCCATCAACATCAGGGCGAACAATGTGTAACATCGCGCCACGTCGAAAAGTCTAGAATGAAACTCACAGCAATATGCTTGTCCTGCATGTACCTGATGCTCTGCAGCACGCCGCCGCGGATGGCATTGCACAGGTCCTCGGGTGTCGTCTCGGGGTGGATGTTGCCCAGGTAGACCGTCCTGTTCATAGCTTGGACCCCACCCATGCCGTTTGCCATATTACCGGCATTCATCATGTCAACGGGGTTGAATGGGGCGCCAGCGTATTGTGTGAAAGGCGCGAAGGATGCCTGCTGAGGCGTCATGGCTTGTTGGGCAACAAGGGATTGAGCAGCAGCGGCTTGGGCTTGCTGAGCGGCCGCCTGTTGCGACTTGGGGATGTAAGCACACCGGTCCTTGCCATAGTTGACGCGCTTGCCAGCCCAGGTTGGTTCCGTGGGCAGAGTGTTAACGACCTAAAAAAGGGGGATTAGAAATTTGTTTTGAGATATACAAAGAACAGACCAACCTTAGTAGCAACGGAGATGCTCAAGAAATGAACAAATCCGATGTTCTTATCCCGGACGATCTTGACCTGGTCGATGAGACCGAATCGACTGAGCTCATCGCGGAGCTGTTCCTCAGTCATGCCTTCATCTAGCCCACCGAGGTAGACATTCCTGCTCGCGTTGCTCTGGCTAATAGCCAAGGCGACCTGAGCTGGCACAGGGGAGGGTTTCCCCCAACCGATCTTCAGCTCTTGGTTATGCAGTGACAGCTTTTTGATGGTAGCATCGGCATGGAATGCAGCAGCGGTCGCCCCGTCCAAGAACGACAGAAAGACACAAGACTTTTCGGGTAATACCCGGATCGACTCAAGAGGGCCGAAGTGGACGAGATTGAGTAATTCGTCAACGGAAGCGGTCGCGGGAAGGTTTCCGACGTATACCGTGCGTCCAGTAGCATTGGACGAGGCGTTGATGGCGGCGTTGAGGGCAACAGGCGAATAGCCTCCTCCGCCCTGGGCAGTGGGCATGTTCATATTTAGGGATGGCAGCCTTTGTTGGGCGAAGTTCTGTAAGGAAGGAGCGTTTAGCTACAATATCTGAGGAAGCCAAAGATAGGAGTCACCTGGGCAAAGTTACCCATTTGTCCGTTGTATGGGAAGCCGCCGAGCATACCCATCGCAGGCATGCCCATACCGAGCATGCTGTAGGCGTTGAAGGCGTTGTAGTTGCCGTTCTGGCCAACTTGCTGCTGCTGCTGCTGCTGTTGTTGTTGTTGCTGTTGCTGCTGTTGTTGCTGGACAGCGAATGCCGCAGCGGTGTTGGGGCTCAACTGGGCGTTCATGACGCTTCCGTTGGTCTGGGTGTTGACCGACAGGGAAGGGGTCGAGTAGAGGGGGCTGCCAGCGAATGCGCCGCCGTTTGCCTGGGAGTTGTTGAACGCGGGCTGGCCGAGGTTGGCCTGAGGCCCATAGCCGTAATTGGCAAATGCGTCCCGGTTAGAGGTGTTTTGGCCAACAGAGGCGTTGTTCTGGCCAGAGAAGGCGGAAGTAGGGGACCAACGCGCTTTTTTAGCATCGGGGCCGCCAACGGTTTCCATAGAGCGCTGTAAAGGGACAGTGAGACAGCTGTCGCGCAGGGCAGAAGGACAGCTTACCTTCATCATGTCGAGGTCAAATGGGTAAGAGGGGTACTGGGCGGCAAAGGCTGTCTGAGCGTCGTCCATGGGAGCGATATAGAGGGGGTAGCGGTAAAAATGGATGTGATATGTATGGCAACGGCGGAATTATTGCAAGAAAAGGGGGAGAAGGATGTTAGAGAATTGTATCAACGAATGAGTAGGGAGCGTGTGGGCTGGATTCCAGCGAAACGAGTGTGGTGGTTGGGGCGAAATAAAAAAGACACGCACGCAAAAGAGAAAAAAAGTTCAACAAGGAGGGAATTGAACGAAGTCTCTGCGCGAGGGAAAGGCGCTGTGCGTGGAGGTCAACGACGAGAACAACGACGAAGACAGTAAGAACGACGACGGCAACGACAAACAAACGACGAAGACGGCGACAACAACAACGAACGTCGACTGAAAACCCGAAACCAACGCCTTTCCATTCTCATCAACTATCCCACACATCCTCATGATGCGCACGGACCCATCCACAACAGACTCCGATATCATCACAGGGCCGCCATCCATCTCCCCATCTCTGGGTCCGATTTTCCAGGAATCCGCCACGCTATGACACCCAACCCGTCGCTGCCCGCCATGAAGCATGCTCCCCAGCAGAGGGTCCGACTTGCAAAGTCCAATCGACATTCTCTAAGACACATACACAAATGACCCTGAAGAGGTCTCACTGCCGTCAGATTGTGCAATCGTACAGTGCGACACTTCGTTCTGCATGCTATCCCAACATTGGGCGCGCTGACAGACAGTGATCTCTCGCCCAAGAGCCGCACAACGGGCGCGATAGTTGTGCTTTTGTCTCACATCGCATGGCATTCAAGTGTCTATCATGGTTTTCCTATCAATAGGCTGGGTATGTTTAAGAAAGAATCCGAAAAAAGAATTCCAAAAAGGAAATAAAAGAAAGAGAAAAGGAAAGCTCACAGATTTTTTATATCACTCCAAATAAGTTGGAAATGAGTGTCCCAGACGTCGAAGATACTGTGAATAGTACAAAAAAATTCCGCGCGATGCGCGCTTCGAGAAACGGCTCTGGAAGTGCCAAATAACACTTTCAAAGGGGTTAAGAGCAGAAAAAAGTAGGCCACACTTGGAAAAACCAACATTCAGAGCCGAATTTTTTAAGGAGGACTCTTCATACTGTGTACTACTGTCTTGAATTTTTAGGGCCTCCCAAATTTTAATTGAGCCTCCCCATGAGCACTAAACGATGCAATTTCGACGATGTTTTTGTGTGGCTGTGTAATGACAAAGCACGGCATGGCAGATAACTTTTGGCCATGGCAGATAACCTTACACCAAATTCGCAGCCTTGCATGATTCTATTTAAAAAATATAGCAGGCAGATCTATTTAATCATACATAAAGAGCTCATATACAGAACTTGAGCTACCGGGGACCATGTCCGGGCGCTTAATTCACTCAGCGAGCTCAAAAGTTATCTGCCCGGGTAACTCCGGGCAGATAACTACCCAGCCTATTGATAGGTGAACCTCTATCATTGACAGATACGATCCGCTATCAGTCACTATCTCCGGATTACGCACTAGCGCGCAAGCGCGTTCTCTACGCAGCTTCAGGAGATAAAGCATTCTTGCGTGGCTCCAGCTACAGTCATGGTCAGGATGTCGGCGACTTCGACCAGATTGCTGGAGACATCCTGAACCGCATCAAGATATTTTCATTCGCCACAAGCTTTTACCGTCCCAAACAACTGCGCGCAATCTTGCCAAAGTAGATCTTCAGGCGCTTTGCGCCCCACCTTTCTATAGCGGATTGAACGAAACTTGCTGGATTTTAATGGGAGGACAGGTAAGGTCATTTAACATCAATTGGCGAGCTCCAATTGACGATGAAGTCTTTCAGTTATCGAACTGGGTGCAGGGAGCGCCTTGCCTTCGCTCCTATTGAGCACACAGCCCAACGCTCCTCGCTCACGCTAATTTTATGGTCGGATGGGCTGCCATGAACGCCGCTTCACGGGCTTTCTGACAGTATCCGTCTCCGTCTGCACACCATGGTACGTCATTTCATTTCTCGTGTGAAACCGTTCTGAGCGCTAAAACATCATGCTATGCTACTCTATAGCCGCTCGTCGCTGAACGAACAAATACAACGATTCCCCGTGTGTGGAAATACTACACCATAAATGCCTCGGTTGAGTATGTACGTATACGAATTGACGCGAACCAATCCCTTCGCAATAACACTGCCAATGCCATGTACCGTTCGTACACTTCAGATATTTGGGCCGCCCGACGTTGTTATTTCATCTAGCGGTATCGATTTATGATCCTATTCGATCTCATAAATGTGATGACCATTAGGACTCTTTCGCATGGCCACAGGCTTGAGTTGGGTACGTCGTCAATAAAAGTCAGTGATAATCACACCGCAAACAATATCAGTCATGAAGCGAAAGGGTACGGCGTTGGTGATGTTCGTATATGTGCATGATTTTGACAATGAGACCACTGGCAATTTGTATGATAGAAACTTTTCAAGTTAAAGATCGCTTCCAGTTTATACGGGCAGCATGTCGGCCCAATGGATGTGCTAACACAATTCTACCAAAGATCATGTAGCTTCACACAAAGCTGATGAACACAGACTCACAGTGACATCTTCTCGAATAGAAGTGCTCATGATGTTTCCTGCTTAGACTTGAAAAGCTTGAATATTGACCACATGCAGTGCACCTTGACATAACAGAACAGAGCAAGAGACTCAGAGAATAGATATGGGACTGCCATCACATCATGGTCCGGGTCAGTTGCAGTGGGTTTCACCAAGCTCATTCCAATCTGAAATGCCTCCTTGGGAGCTTCTCAGAGTGTACTGGCAATACTCATCATATACAGACAATGTTAAGGCGAAAATGGCAAGGCGTCGGCTCAAAGCCAGACACCCTGCTTTGTTTTTATTTGTGGTACAGCACAGCAGTACAGGGTCAAGTATACTAGGAGAAGTGAAGATGTGGGTGCTTGTCCTAACCTCTTCCTCGTGAATGAGTCACATACTGGTTGAGTTTGACTCCTTGTTGTAGTGAGGCAGTCTCGCAGCGAGCGGCAGACCAGCTCGGCGTGGCCTGATATTGTGCGGCGGACCAGCACAATGTGAAGTCATCCACACGATCCGAGACCAGTGTGGGGAGGGAGAGGGAGGTTGCGAGGTTCTGAAGTCATCCACACGGTCCGAGACCAGTGCAGGAAGGAGAGGTTGCGAGGTTTTTTAAGGTTAGGGTTAGGACAGCGAAAGATCAAAAAAAAGAGCCCGCCCAGCCAGAGTGGCCGGAGCGGGACAGGAAAATATTGAGACGGTGCATGAGCCTAAGCCCATACAAGCCGCAGACACCCCCTGAGGACAAGGTCGCCGTGCTATGGGGGATTTCCACGGCCCACAGACCCAGGTACGTGAAGGAGCCTATGCCATCAAGGTAAGTATGAGGTGTCCAGTTGTCCGCACACCTCTTATATATGTTTCGAGCCTCGCGCACGGACCATGCTCTCGAGTCGGGGGATTTTCCGACAACGTGACTCGAGCAGGTGACGACGAGCGGTTGATGACTCCGACGTCATCTCAGCACCTCGCGCTCGAAAACAACTCTCAATGTCGAGTGCAATTATCCATGTCCGAGCATGTTGTTCTTTTATTACATCACTAAAGGTGACTCGTGCTCCGGAGTCCGTATGGGAATGAAAAGAGGTTCAATGATAATTCTTAGAGGTTGACCCATGCTTCGCAAGGGTGAATAAACAATCTAATCCTACATATTTGGATTGCTTATGATAGTGAGTAAATCGGACACCATTTTCTCTGATAACCTTGCTAGCGGCCATACCCGCCATGCTCGGTCATAAAAAATGGTCTCAGCGTGAATGGCCAACAAGAAATCGCGCAAAGCAAATTTAAAGACCTCAACAATGGTCGCCAATACTCTTGCGATTCTCAGTTATTTTCAATCTCGGAGGTCTCAAAAATCAAAGTGCATACGAATGACAGTGCGATCAAACGAGGGTGCGCGAGTTTTGCATTAAAAACAATCAAATACTGCAATACTGCACAGATACAAACAGTATAGAAAATAGAAACTAAATGCAAGTACACTACATTTGGTCTTTGCCCTGTAGGCCGCGTTTATAATCGTGCAATGACTATTCTACTTTTGATTTCTTCGAATTGTCGGCTGCTGAGGTATCGGGCTTTTGCCGGGCTTGCAACCTATCGAGATGTTTGAAAATTGAGAGGTGAGGCTTACCGAGACACATTAAGTAGCGTTCACGATTCAGCGGTGCCTAAAGAAGGATAGCTTATGAGCAAAGAATTCAGCGACGAAGAGGACAGGACATACCGAGTTGTTCTCCCGCAGAGCGAACGAAAAGGAAAAGTATAATGCACTGATCGCGCAGGTAGAACGATCGGAGCAGCTTGCAAATCTTTGAAGACGCCATAAAGGCGCCTCCAGCGCAGCACATCTCCTCAGGCTCTTCATTCCTAATAACTACGACGAACGGCATGCAAAACTATTGAAGACCACCGCAAAGACGGTCCCCAGCGCAGCGCGTTCCTAGTTCTTTTCGGGCAGGGCACTGACGCACCTGCCCAAAGGGCGGCTCGACCGAAGATAACCGCCGCAAGACGGCTCCAAGGGTGCCGTGTCCTCGCAGCAGCGATAGGGGCGAGACGAAAGGCAGTGGCTGGCTCCCTGCGCGTGCGCACAGTTCGCCGAGATGCCCAGTCGTCGGACCTCCCATCGCCGCGCTTGGGCATTGGGTGGGGTGTGAAGATGACCGGGATGCGGAGTGGCACCTGTCCACAGTATGGATGGGATGCGTCATACCACGGTCGAGAACAAAGGAGAGCACGGTTTTAAGGGATACGGAAAAGAAAATAGGAAGAGCGAAAGCTAAAAAAAATCGCATCAATAACCAGAAGAAAAGAAGAGGAATAAAACATACCATATCTACTCCACTGGGGACTAGAGCAAGACGGGTGGGATAAGAGATACCACGCTGCCCATCAAGCCCCATTTACAGCAGACATTGAAAGGGATACGCCCCCTCCACGCAGATGCATGGAAGGATCGTCATGCCACTTCCAGGAGGACCGGGATGCGGAGGAGCCACTGTCCACGTATGGATGGGATGCGTCATACCACGGTTGAGACCAGAGAGAGCACGAATCCAAGGGAAGATGGGAAGAATACAAAAAGTTCCAAGAAAAAAAGACGACCGAAAGCTATAAAAAAATCGCATCAATAACCAGAAGGAAAGAAAAGGAATAAAACATACCATATATACTTCCACTGGGGACTAGAGCAAGACGGGTGGGATACGAATACCGCACTGCCCATCAAGCTCCATTTACAGCAGACTTTGAAAGGGATACGTCCCGTCCACACGGATGCATGGCAGGAATCGTCATGCCACTTCCAGGAGGGCCGGGATGCGGAGGAGCCACTGTCCACAGAATGGATGGGATGCGTCATACCACGGCCCAAAACAAAGGCGAGCACGATTCGAAGGGACACAGAAAATATAGGTCTTACCAGTTGTTACCGAGCAGCGGTGGGTGGGATACATAATGCCGCTGTCCGCACTAACGCACGAATGGGATACATATACCACTGCCCACGCACTGGCAAGAGGGGGACTGGAACGTAGAGTGAGCACTCAAGACGAATAAAGGGATGAATTGACACTAACAATTGGCCCGTCTCCTGCACGATGTTTGGGTGCGATGGCTGATGCACCCGAAATATAAGGAATGGAACTAGAGATAGAGCGTGAGTTGGGATGAATACAGCGCAGACTCGAAAATACCTTGTGGCCCCGACTCCAGTTGGTTCAGGCCGCCACATGAACGGGATACGGACTCGCCTCTGTCCGCACGAATGCACGGATGAGGATCCAATACCCCATTGTCCATGGTGCATGCCAGAGCAATGAGCGAGGAACGTTTAGCCGCAATGCGTAGTTGGGACACGTAAGCCATCGCCCATGGGTGAAAGTCGTAACGATTAATGGGATGCGATGTAGCCACTGTCCGCCAAGGGATGGGATGCGTCATGCCTCAGTTCGTCATTGACCCTGCTCATGGCTAGACCTGATATGCCGAAGGTGATCACACCGACCGAGAGTCATCTAGCGCGCTCAAATCAGTCATGGAGTCGCACACAGAGGCAGAATGAGACGTACGAGTATAGTCGGTGGATCAGGCGGATAGGTGGCGGAGTCGACTGAGCCTGCAAGCGTAAAGCAGGCTTGACGATCGCTGGCTGGCTGGTGAAGGACGTCAGCATTGATAAAGAAGACGAGGGCTGGCTTACAATGTGAGTGTAGCCAGCGACTAAGATGCCAGTGGATGCCACATGGCGGACTATGCCCCTCGCAGTGGGTGAAGAAAGCGGGGGATGGTCGTGGTTAGAGAGAAAGAGAGAACGCGAAGTGAAGGGGTTTATATACCCAGGAGAACCACCCACCTGACGAAGGATGACGAATGTTCTGATTAAAGTCGCTGATTGGCACCGCTGATTAAAAAAACTGGCAAATAGACCAAACGGTTGGTATGATGGCCGAATGGCAGAGATTGTATTGGAAAAAGAATGGAAACAAGGGAGTACACGAGTCAAAAGAGGTCTGCGCTTCGTTTTTTTTTCCAAGCAACCCAACCACATTAGGGTAAAGGCAAGGGTTCAGCGTGGTTTTAAGCGGCCAGGTGATGTGACAAGGGGGGCATGTTGTCAAGCGTTGCTAAATTTCTGATATCCGCGACCCATTCAGGATATTTGGGAAAAGAAGTCAGGGTAAAGCTCCCTTCCTCAATGTCGCGGGTGCTGAAATTGTTATCGATGAAATGGACGGGGTGTGAGCGGGCATTGAGGCGGTTTCTTTCAAGCGCGAAATGCGACTTCGCAAGCTGCGAAAATGGTGTGCATGCCATTTGTCTCCCAGACAATCGTACAGCGTTATCAGACTCCGAGTATGTGCGAGGTGGTGCGAGGAGACGTACAAAGGAATTGGTGGGAAGAATCCCTAGATCCCACTTCAGCGTAGCTCCGGTTTTCTGCCAACCCAGAACTCCGCCCTATATATCCACCGCATCATGGCGTTCTTATCCCCAGTATATTCACATTCGACAGTTTTTCCAGAAGAAAGGCCGCTGTCGTCGGCTTCAATGATGAATCCGATGTCCTTTGCAGCCTCTAAGACCTCTTCGAGAGAGAGTTCGACTTTCGATTGAGCACCGCCTGTCCACAACAGCGGTCCGAGATTTATCCATGTGCCCCCAGGCCGGAGGAGAGAGTAGATATGATTCAAAGTGGTCAGAACGTCAAGAGAGGTGTCGATGAAGAACAAGGTTACGATGTAGTCATACCCTTCTTTAGATCGCGATCCTGGGGCATCCCTAGCATCCCTTGTCCAAGACAGAGGTTTGGGCCCTGTCTCCTGACTAGACGGCGCCTTGATATCTAAGAAGTCTCCTTCAGCCAGACGAAAGTTCGCACTGAACCTCGGCACAACATCCGGGAAGTTGATACATCGGAAGAGCGAATCATTGGAGCGCTGATGGGAAAACCAATGTGCGTATGGGCGCAAAATATGCTGATTGGAAGATGTTGTTTTTGGTGAAAGGAGGAACCGTAGCGACAGTGTCATAAAGAACGACAGCTCATTGGCCGTCGTATCAAACCCTAGTTTTTGTGTTTAGCCTTACCACGTAGATAAACAGCATGCAAAGACTTACCCATTTGCGCTATCTCCCAAGCTAAACGTCCAAGACCACAGCCCGGCACAAGAACCTTCATTTCCGGCCTTTTATATGTCTCTACTTGCGCCAAAAGGTTGATTATGGGCGCAAATATCCGGTTTCGTTCGTTTGCGCCCTCTTCACTCCAATCTCGCACGAAATGTTTCAAGGACTCGCGAACGCGTCCGAGGTCAGCGAAGTTGGTGTCGATAACGGGTTCGTCCTTGAGCGACGGAAACTCTTCAAGAGCCAGTTCCACAATTCCATCCACGAGCGTCGCGTTGAGACTTGTGACGTCGCGTAGTCGGTCCAGCTTCTTGGGATATCCGATTCTGTACCCTATGTTCTTATTCGATCGCGATAGCGTGGCGTAGGACGAGCGCATCCTGGACAGTTCGTTTGCTGACAGGCGAGCATATTGAGAGAATGAATGATATGCTCTCTCCAGTGAGAAATGCCCGTGTCGACGTTGCTTGTGTGTGTTGAAGGTCAAGATTTCGCGCACAACGGATAGAGAGAATGCTGGAAAGTGTTTATATGAGAGTAGAAGGATCGCCAGAGGGAGGAAACAGGCAAGAAGGACGTCGGAGGCCACGATGAAACGAAGGTCGGAAAAGCTCATCCTTTCATAACGCAGGTTCCGGATCCAGGTCGAGAACTAGGGTATCGGTTGAATCTTGAGATAAAGTGTGGATTGTGCCACAGCCAGCTGATTATAGGCTTCGTACTCCTCGAGAAAGCAGAAACTTGAAAGAACTGGAGCATCGCTGAGTTCTGACTTTAGGTAATACCATTGACAACTTGTATGTAATAAAACTATGTAGCATTCTTGTTAATCCGGTATGGTGTAACGGCTAACATTACCGCCTTTCATATGCATGTCACTGCGCGATCGCGGTAGCTCGGGGTTCGATTCCCCGTACCGGAATTGACTTGTCTATGACAACTCCATCTATCATTTTTGTTGTTGCCTGGTTTTCTGTGCCAAGTTCCACCCCCTGATTCTGAAAGTTAAATGCACCAGATCAACACACTCAAATAGTTCAAGTTACAAGGAAGATGTAAGTATATTCTTTGCAGCAGATACGGCTGGACAAAACGATGCAATCTAAGTATTCAAAAATTACACACTTTTACAAATTACCCTTCTGTACGACCTCTTCGGCAGGAAATCCTATCTTTCTATCAACCCAATCTCTGATCAGAACCCCCGCAATCGCGCTCGTGGGCGGAAGGCGGAACGGGGGTCCATCGTCTTGCGGTACAGCCTGGGGTTTGGCCTTCGTAGGGTCGACGGTCGTTGACGCCTGGCCTGCTGCGTCAAGCTTGGTGGGGTCTTTGTTGTTGGCTTCTGTGGTTTCGTTGGACCACACCCTTGGCGTGTTGCCGAATTTCGTCCCTGCGGTATTGTTGAGCACCGCTTCGACCTCTGCCCTTGTAAACCACCGGGCATCTATGATGAAAGGAACTGAGATGTTGTTGGATTCGGAGGCATAGACTTTTGATTCTTACCGACGAGTTCATTGTCTAGGTCGGTTCGTATCGGTTTCGTAGAATCACCGCGAGCGTAGAATCCGACCATGAGGTTTGCGGGATATGGCTACGCAAAGATGTCAGAGACCAGTTATGAAATGATGGAAATAATTATTACTAACCCACGGCTGACCAGAATGGTAAGTCATGTTCCAGACATGGATACCTGCTTCCTCCCACATTTCTCGTGCAACAGCGTCCTCAAAAGTTTCTCCAGGCTCAACGAAGCCAGCAAGAGCCGAGTAGAACTTGTCAGGATATCTTTTCTGCGTGAACGTCTGAGCAAAGATGCGAACATTGTCGGGGTCAGCCAACTCACTCCTCTTCCTAGAAGAATTTTATCGCCGGTTTCATCGATGGCGATCATGATGACTACAGGGTCTGTTCGCGGATGGGTGAAGTTGTGTAAGCCTTTCCTGTATGAATATATTAGTTATCACTAGGGGTTGTGTGCATGAAGTACATACGCGGTCGGACAAGGTTTCCCGTTGTTATTATCCACCCAGGGCAATAGCGAAGTGCAGGAGACTTTCCAACCACCCCACATAGAATAGGTCGGCGAACCACATCCAGCACAGAACTGATCCAATCACATCAATAAAAGTCCTAGAGATATTGAGGCATAGACTAACCGTCACTACTCACCTTAGTCCGCTGGTTCCAATCCACCATGCTTCTAGCAGGAGCATAAATACCAGCAGTTATTACATCCATACTCGAGAGAAACGATCTAGGTTCCGACCAGCTCAATATCTTTCCTTCCCGTCCAAGCGAAGCGTCTTTCAGGATCTCTAGCAATTCTTCGGGCGATTCCTTCAAGTCCATGACATCCATGGCGAAATAAGGGATTCCGTCGAGCTTCTTGACGACTTGCTCTATGTTGCTCAATTCAGATGAAGATATGGCAGTGCTATTATGTCCAGATTGGTTTTCATGCAAACCGAGGAACACCGCACGAGCACCGAGATGGCGCGCGCCTTCCGTGGGGGAATGATCATGGCCATGCTCTTCTGCTGGGCCCTTTTCAACGACCAGTTCGCCGGCCTCTTTCCCCTGTCCAAAGTACGGCCCTGGGCCGAGTAAAGGTTTCACATCTTCTGTGCTCAGATAAGCTGGAAACGGCTTTGCAGACGCGGACTCGGTTGCGGTCAACGGCTGCCCAGCGCTGAACAAGATCCATCGCGTCTGGGGAAGTGCAGCGACAGCATTGAGAAAGATTTGCGATGGACGAAGCCAGGATAGACGGTTTAGAGGAGAACCTCCGTACATATTGACATGTCTGAGCAATGAAAACCAATTAGCCCTACGATCATCATCGAATACGAAAAGAACACACCTTTCAGGCATCTTAATTGATCTATAAAGTCGTCGATGATCTGGAGGATGAGAGAAAGATAAGAGCCCGGTGTCCTATGGGGTAGATTTATAGCTATATCTTCCGATTCCTGATTAATCAGGTGCAACGCGTAGTCTGGCATTTGTCATCGCTTTTGAACAAATTTGAAGCGCGTGCTTGAGTTGGAAGCGCCTGCTTGGAAGCCTGCTGAATGGTCCCATACAAACTCAGCTCTTTCGCAGCAAGGTGTGCACAATAGTTGAACTCTTCCTAGCAGCTTCTGACGTGAACAGTCGAGGTGAAAGCAGTTACGAGAGCAACCAACACAAGAAACGTCGGAGTCGGAGTCGAGAAGTTTATCCTCCGATCCATTGTGCGCGGTCCGCCGCAGCTCCGAGCCATTCTTTGCCCTCTCCCCATACGCATGCCCGCGCCTCATGGCTTCCGTTCAGCATTTACGACAGTCAGGCGATAAGATTTCTTTGTTTCCTCGTTGTATTATCAAACCAAAGCCACTCCGTTACGGATCTTGACCATCTCGGAGTGGTGTGCATTATTTCCAGCTATAGAAGACCAACACTTCCCATCCGATTGTGAACAAACTTTAAGCTCGAACCCTTAACATTGGATTCGGACTGACCTTTTCAGGCATACACGACGTCGGAGAGTAGCATTAGCCCTTGGCAACGAAAGGCGAAAGTGAGCAACCCTGAAGTTCCCCTCTATGTTCCTGCTTCCAACGACTTGATCACCGCATCAGATAATCCACTTCACATCGCGTCATGAATGTCCAGGCCCAGCCCGTGCTGCTTGATGCTTTAGATCAAATCGTCGGCCTCACAAATGCACCACTGAGCGATCAAGAAACATGGCGTGTGAAGGCTCGATTTCACGCAAGACGCAACCGGGTTCTTCAAATAGACACCATTCTTAAAAATGGACCACCACCTGGCTATAAGGCCCTCCTATACGAACGGGCCCAACTTGTACAGCTCCTAAATCGCTACCGAGTAGCCGCGGCCCCCCATAAACGACTCCCTGTCGAAGTCCTGCAAGAGATATTCCAGTATGTGGCCGCGGGATATGTTTGTGCCACCCCAAGACCCGAAGACCCGCCTCTGGTTCTATGCCGAGTCTGTGTTTCCTGGAGGCGTATAGTAAAAAATATGCCGGAGTTATGGAGATCTATGTATTTCGCGGTGGACAACACCCTCACACGGCTGCAGAAGCTCACAGTGGCTCAACTTTATTTCTCGTCCTCAGGAACCCTGCCTCTTTCATTAACTTTGGCAGATATACCCGAAGACGACTCTCCGAATATCGATTTCGTGAGAGAGTTGATCGCCCCGTTATCTTTCAGATTTAGGTACCTGCATATTATCTTACACCCTGCTCAAATCAATGCTTTATTATCTCTGCCCCGTGGCTCATTCGACGGAATCGGCGAGTGTCATATCGTCTCCAACTTCTCATTCACGCCAGGGGACAACTCACAACCATGGGAGCGGCCAGTCACCTTTTTCAGTCCTTCAGCTCGTATTCGCAGGTTGCGTTTACACCTTACTCCCTTCATTGTGCCCTCCATCTTTATCTTTCCTTGGCATCAGCTCGAATCCTTCAGATCTGACTCTAGCATCGCAGCGGAGCACTGCACGGCGCTGCTTCAGGAATGCCGCGCCCTCAAGCAGATCCATCTCCGCGTCTATGGAATCAAGTATTCCCCTCCCCCTACAACCGATATACTGCTCCCCCATCTCACTAATCTGACTGTGCATCTCTGTGACCTCGAGAACTACGACCGTCTCTTCCTTCCCTTAATTCTTCCTAATCTCAAATCGCTTTGGATTTATAATTACGACGGGCTTCCATGGTCACCTGGGATGTTTCATGGCCTGATATATCGCTCTGGATGCAGTATAGAACACTTATCGATTGGCACATTAGACATCCTCGACTCCAATGACGTTTTGCGGCTCTTTCAGGCCACACCGCACTTAATTTCGGCTACCCTTTCCCATAACACCAACATCCCCTCCCAGATACTATACCGGATCGGCCGCGGCGAGATCGGCAGGTCCCTCGTCCGCCTCTTCCTCAAGGGCAAACGACCTTTGGAACCGCTCCTCACGATGCTGGAGATGCGGCGCCTGGAGGTGCCCCGCGACCCCGGGTGCGCGCTTCCGAGCGCCGCCGAGCCGCCTGGAGAGCGGTATTCGCCGTCGCTGCTCAAGTTCATCGAGACGTACTGCGATCCCGAGGAAGTTGCCAGCTACGCGCACCGCATTCGCTCTCTACGGGACACCGGGTTCGAGATTAGCTTGCTCGATGTGGCGGAGGGGTGCTTCCAGCTCTGACGGGGATTCTTAATGCAATAGTATTCAATCGCGACTTGTACCATTATATACAGTTTTCAACATTCTCTGGGATTTAATTCTCTTTCAAGGGCTTGTTCAAAGTGGAGGAGGACCGGCAACGGCAGCAAGCTCTTGGAAGACCTGGGAGAAATCACCGTCTATATCGACGCGGGACGCGCGCTTGTCCTAGAATATGAATGAAATGAATAAGGTGAGAAGCTTTTATACAGGATGGGGTCAAACCAATGGCGACTTGTACCAGACGGCTAGATAGTTCATCATTTGAGTAGAGCCGTTTCTGAAACGGTATGTGGCTGCGAGCTTGACGAAGATCTGCTTTTGAGAGACTCGGACTGCATATGAAAAACAAAATCAGACGAGTCCGCATCCCCGAGGGTATCAACCAAATGCGTCCCGCCATGAACTCACCCTCCTGGATACTAGACATACGGTAAGAAAAGGATCTCGGTATACTCGAGTGAATGGCATGTACACACCTATGATCGATACGCGCGCAAGCGCCGTACTCCCACGTAAACAGGCACTCGAGCGCAGCGCGCCCTTTCAAAGTCGCCACACTCGCAAAATTCAGAACCGCCTCCTCGTTCAAGAAAGTAGGGACCATGGCCACGCTCTTGGTGTCTGCCAGCTTGTACATCTGCCACCCAAAATATAGCATCGTCAACTTTCGATAGGACTCTGGGTTGATGTCGAAACGATATCGATATTCGCATACCTCGTAGACCCAAGTTTTGGCGTTCTCCGTCTCCTCGCGCGTTAGCTTACGGTCTTGAGAGGCAGTTGACATGTGTAGGACTTGGGAGCGCTGAGGCGTTGATTTAGTAGTATTCCGTTGCGCTGACTTTTCGACTCTTTATAACCTCTCAAAGCCTTGAGTATAATACCATGGGGCTTCCGTCTTCCGATCATCTTCCCCGCCATCTACTCTTACACAAGAATAAACCGAGGTGAAAACCAAGTGAAAACACCTCGGCGAGACGTGAATAATACCCCATCACCCCCGACAGGCTGAATATGCCGTGAGCGCCTTTCAATCGCAGTTGTGTGGGGTGGCGGCTGTCGCGAAAGCACAGCACTAATCGGATCCTCATGAAATATTACACTTTTGCCTCTTGAATAATAACAGCGGGTATCGAGCGAAGAAAAGGAACAGAGTTTTGAGTTCGCCTCTTATCACGTTGAAGGCTGGCTTGGGCTTGGGGTATAGAGCTTGAATTGGACGAAGAGCGAGCTCACAGAGTTAAAAACTCTACTGCATCGAAAGACGACTCGAAAATAATACGTACCAACGTCTAATAACCATAACACTTAACTCGCCCAAGAGGCACCTTCTGGCGGAATGTGGTAACGCTCTTCTGTATTTCTGCCCCATAAAGCCCGTGAAAAGAAGAAATACACAACCTAGATCCAAAAATTAGATATAAAACTACAGTAATACGGATCAATGCAACGCAACAACTATGACGATAACAATAATGGGAATAGTAAGTCTGGGACAGTGCGATGATGTTTGGTCTCACGAAAATATGCATGGTTCAGGCATTCCCTGCTCGTCAACCGATTTCGAGGGTCGTACATCAGCAGCCGCCTTAGCAACAACAAAAGCGAGGCTGGCGGTGGCGGAGAGAAGAGAGATACGAGCGGTCTAGCGGTGATCTGCGGGGCCTGGTGAGCGTCTGCAGTCATAAAACCATACAAAGACAAGACCCAGTACCTGCGGCAACGTCAGCCCAAGCAGCCGCGCAAGCGAGTACCCCGCAGCCCACGACCCGCCGTCCACCGGCTCGCCGTTCAGGTCGAACGTCGTCCGCGCCGCCGGGCACCCCAGGACCTCGATGATCTTCAGCACCTGGAGCGCCTCGTCCTGCCCCGGGAACAGCGCCTCCAGCGTCAGCACCTCGCCCACGATCGCGCCGAGCGCCCACATGTCGACCGGGGCCGCGTGCGTCGGGTCTTGGAGCACGACCTCCGGCGCGCGGTACCAGTGGAAGCCCGCGCCCATGTCCGCGGGCGCGCTGCCGGCCCTGCGCGCGTGGTCGAACCCGGCGAGCTTGATGATGACCACGACGTCGCGCTGCGTGGCGCCGGCGGCGAGGTCGTCGTCGTCCGGCGAGGACGGGACGACGGGGTACTGGTGGATGCCGGTGGTGGTGACGAGGATGTTCTCGGGGCAGAGATTGAAGTGCAGGTAGCCGTGGTGGTGGATGTGGGCGAGGCCGAGGGCGATTTGGTGGAGCATGGACGAGACGAGCCCGCCGGCGAAGTGGCGGCCTTTCCGACATCGGATGAGGTGGTAGAAGTTGCCTTCCATGCAGTCTAACACCAGATTGATTTGATATGACCCATAGAAAGTAAAGAAATGATCTCGTAGAACAATAATATTTGGATGAGATGGTAGAGCGCGCAAGATCTGGTGGACAAGGCCATGCTTTATAAGTAAGTGTTTGCGTTGGACATCGTTGATATACGCACTTCCAGTTCATTCAAATTTCCATGGCCCCGACGGCCACCGCTGAGTCGACTCTTGAGAACGACCACCTGCTTATCTACTCCAAACCGGGCCATCTTGAGAAGGGGCGGAACGTTGGGGTCCAGCGATGATGGCGTATGCCATTCGCAAAACGCGACAGTGTTCGACACAAAGTCTGGTTCACGGCGACGGCTGAGCAGCTTCAGCACAGTATATTCGCGCTGCAATGTCACTGCACAATCGCCATTATTTCTTAAATTAGCCGATCGCAGAGATATGCAATAGGAGATCATACCACGCGGACCGGGATTACTGAACGTCTCCTCTGGAGTAGGCTCTGTCGAGCCCACCACCGTACGCCGCCTTCCGACCATAACGCCCAGAGGAAGTGGGAGTAATGGAAATGCCATTCACGCGACACGACGTGGTGGAGCAGCAGAGAGCTAGAGGGCAGTGCTATGGCGCTGCTGGGAGACTTATCATATCAATAACAAAAAAACCAAAAAGAGGCTAGAAGGTCTTTTTGACAGGCCCCGTGTAGAGTTAGTTGCCGCGGATGCGGCCACGGTGTGGAGCACAATGTTGTGAACAGGCCGCCGACGCCGGGGAATCAGACTAGCACGGTAGCACCCTAGCAACATATCACTGCTTGATATAATCTGATATAATTCTTGCGGAAATTGAGACCACGGGACCCTTCATCTCCCTTCATATTGACCCTGCCAATGACAGTTGAGGATGATGGCGCTCGGCCACGGCACGGTGCGCGGTGCGCGTCCACTGTGTACTGAGCGCTGGCAGGCGCTGGCGCTGAGAAGGCATTGATTGGAGTGAGAGTCAGACTGTGAGAGCGTGTCGAATTCGGAACCACGAATAGAAGGCGCCCAGTTATCCGGAAAATCCCGGTCCGCGGAAGCCTTTGCCAACTCGGACCAAACAACGGCCCCGCAATGCGGTCTCGCAGTCAAACCATGTCACTCGTCGCTCAAGCGCTCACCGTCTCCTCATCGCCGTTCCTTCACCTCCCAACCAACACAAAGAAGTAATGGCGCTTATTGAAGTACGTTTGCCCTGCACGAATGCCACCGGTGTCGCATTCTGACGTCATCATCACCCTGTTAGATTATCGCGAACGATCGTCTTGGGCGCAAAGGTCTGTTAGCTGTCTAGCTCGCAACTGTGATTTTAGGCGCTTACATCCTTTCTTTCCGTATTCCCCTTATACCGTGGACCATGCTGAATGTATTGCTGCGTCGCGATCTTGGATGTGTGTGTGCACCTGTAGTCCGCGTCAAATGCAGTCCCGATGACACTGTTGGCGATCTCAAAAAGCTCATCGCGGCGCAGACAGGAACGAATGCGTCGAAGATCCAGCTCAAGAAATGGTGCGCTTCGTTGCCTTTTGTTTATTGATATCATAGCTAACCTGATATCTGTCTCTTTCATCCTACTTCTGAATTCACACTTTCGACGATCATTATCCAATCTTTGCACCGTCACCGTCTGTCCCTTAAAACGACACATCTATCCCCACTCAACGGCACACTTCACGACGCACTATAAACGTCTCTCCACGCGCACACTCGTGCTATCTTCACCTTCCGACCCACTTTCATATGCCGATCCCCCCGTTGCACCACCATGCGCTCGCCATCCGTGATATTGCACAACTCATGCACTCGCATCGCCCCTCCTCCATGCAAAATCTGTGCTGCTGCAAAATAGGTACACCATCTACAAGGACCACATCACATTATCGGACTATGAGATCCACGATGGGATGAGCTTGGAGATGTACTAATTCTCGACAGCCCTGGTTAGTCGTATCCTTAGAAGGAATTTTGATATGGAGAAAGTGTAGTGTAAAGATATAATAAATGGGTTCTCCTTTCTCACTTTCAAAGCTGGTGGATTGTGGTGTTTTGCAAACCTCTGGATCGAAGAACAAAACTCCTCATGAATAACTTGGATGGGCATCGAAGTTTTGTTTTAGATGTGTCATGAAAATGTTATTGCAAGGTCGTCAGTGTCGTTAACGTCGTTAGTAGTATGTCGTAAGTGAAGTCAATAAAATCCAGAGCAAGCACAGAAAGGGAGATAGCCATCTATATTAAACCATTATGACGAGCAACTAGCATTTTTCCGGCGAATGATGGTGATGGTGGTGATGACGTCTGTAACAGTAAACGCGGAGCACGATGAGCAGAGGCCAAAGGTCTTCAAATAATGATAAGGACCAACCTTCCAAGGCATTCGCAAGCATGAATAGAGAGCGTCAGCACCGCCGACCAAATGGCCACCACAGCGCCCAGGATCATCCACACCGCATTCCCAAACGTCACCGCAAAATGCAGACTCCCCAGCGCCGCCAGCTCCTTCTTCGCCACGAGCACGAGCGCCAGGTCGATCGCGAACGCGACGCTGCTGACGAGCGCGGTGAGGATCGCGGAGATGAGGATGGCGATGGAGAAGGCGTGCGAGGGGAAGACGAGCGCGGGGAGGAGGGAGAGGAGCGCGAGGCCCGCGGCGATGGGGTGCAGGACGAGGACGACGATCAGCGCATCTTCGACGATGGCGACGACGGCGGCGGGGATGTTCACTGCGGCCGCTAGATCTGCGGGCACTTGGTATCCGAGCATAGGCCCGAAACATTCGCCGGGATTGGATGTCGCGGTCGCTGGATTGAGGGTGCTAAGCGGCATCAGATGAGTACGGATTGACAGACTTCACGATCTCCGAGGAGAGAATGGTGTACGCACCTCGTAGCGCAGACGCCCCAGACGCCGAATCTCAGCTCGGTAGCGAGGGTGAGCTGCTCCTGCGCGACCGCGGTGGTCGACTGCACCGACAGCAGGTAGATGGTCTTGGTGATCGGCAGCGAGAGCGCGACCAGCAGGAGGAGCAAGAAGGCGGAGAAAAGGAGCCCGGCGCTGAGGAGGGTGACGACCTTGTAGCGCTTCTGCAGTCTGTGCGAATCGACCGTGACTTTGGGTTCATGTTCGTTGCTCGACGTAGTTGGCGTCGACTCCATCGTCATAGTGCACGGGTGGGAGTGGGATCGTCGTGGGCACCGTTACGGCGGACGCACGTTGGTGGGGGCACTGGAACCGGGACTCTGCGTCGTGCGATGGCTTCTGGGACTCGCAGGCGTGTCATTCCTGGCGAGGTCGGTACTTATCACAGTCTTCGCGGAGGAAACCCATGACAGGACGGATCGGGAAACGAGCATGTGTGCGTATTTGTGCATGGTTATTTCAGGAGCAGATGACAAAGGCACTGGGGCTGGAGTCGTTCCATTGCGCGCCGTTCACATCGACGACGACGATGCAATGAAGACTCCGCTGCTCTTCGCACTCCTGGCCTCCCTCCTCCTCGGCGCCCTGGCCGACGCTGCGGGAGATATCGCGTGCGTCGTTTGCTTCTCTTGAACCGCCAACACGTCCTAACTTTTCTCTAGATTCAACGATGACCCATATCTCAAGTACCGTCCCGAGTTTGCACGCTCGCTCCCCATCCAGATCATGCTCACCGGCGTCGTCCTCACCCTCGTCGCCGTCCTCCTCATTCACCTCATGTTCACAGCCAGTACCACTGGCCCCTGGCCCCCGTCAATTACGTGCTGCAGCTCTCCGGCGTCACCACCCTGCTCATTTCGCTGATCGCCACCATCCATGTCGTCCTATCCGCCACTTTTGCCGAGAGCGAGAAATGGCCGTATATGCTCAGCTATATCGCGGTGAACGTGCCACCGTTGGATCTGGAGTCGGATACGGAAAGCTGGTCCATTGCTGAGAGGGCCACTTGGCTGGTGATGAATGCATCTACTTCCGGGTTAATTCAGGCAAGATGGCCTACATCTCCTTGCAGCAATAGCTAACTTCAAAAATTAGATTACGCATATCCAATTTCTTACCCTCCTCTATCCATCCCGTCTCGAAGGCGGCTCATCTTCGCACTCCTCGGGCCCCTCGCCATCGTCGCCGCCGTCATGCAGCTCCTCCCCATCAGCAACCACCAAAGCGTCAACCAGGTCGCCTCCGCCGTGCGCAACGTCTGCAACGCCACGCTCTCCCTCCTCTTCACCCTCGCGCTCTTCATCTGGGGCCTCCTCGTCAACCGCAAGCAGGCGTGGCGCACCGACGGCGGCACGGCCGTGTTCGGCTGCGCGGCGCTGTCCCTCGCGGTCATCAGCACCGCGCTCAACTTCCTCTACGTGCACAAGGAGGAGGAGTTCGTCTGGCTGCCGCCCCTCATGTGGGCCGTCGTGCTCTGGCAGAGCTTCCTGGGCTGGTGGTGGTGGGTCGGCGCCGGCAGCGGGCGCGCGTTCTCTACTGAGGACGAGACGATCGAGGATAAGCTGCGGCGCCAGGCGAAGCGGGAGAGCGAAGGAAAAGGGAGGCGCGAGAGCGGCGGAAGGAGACGAAAATGAAGGCGCAGAAGATGTGGAAGGGCGTCGCCGACGCATTCGTGCCCACACACCCCCGCCGCGCCCCAGAAAGACCGCTCCCGCACCCGTCCCCCCCACTATCCGCCTCTGGCCCTCCCGCTCCACCGACCACGCAGACGAGAGCGCCTCGCAGCTCTCGCGCGCGTCCTCCGTCACCGTCACCGGCTCCGCGACGCAGCAGACGCACACCACGCTCCAATTCCTTCCGCGCGTGCTCCCGCGCGTCGTGCACGAGTGGGTCGCGTCGCTGCGCCGCGAGCACAACGCCGCCGCGCGCGTGCAGGCCGCCGAGCGCGTGCAGCGCATGCGCGGGATGGGGCGCCCGCGGCGCGGGCTGGGTGGGCGGCGGCGGCGCGGATGCGGGGGGTGCGAAGGTGTTTGGCGGGGAGGGCGAGAGGGAGGTGCCGTCGGTGTGGGCTGGGGGTGGGGGTGGCATGGGTTCGGGTGGCGGCGGCGGGCGGTGGAGGACGGCGGGCGGCGGAGAATGTCTCGGAGAAGAGCCGAGTCGGAGTCGGAGTCGTGGCCGACGGAGGAGGCGAGGATTCAGGAGATGAGCCGGAGTATGAGATGCGGCGCGCACGGCGTCCACGGCGGAGGCGTCGGGAGAAGGATGCCGACGACGACGATATCTATGTGTCGGATGCCGGGTTGACGATGAAGTGATGCAGGACTCGGACCAAGAACCAGAGCCGACGCGGCGAGACAGAGAGTGGAGCTGCGGCACCAGCACGAAATCCCGAGAGCAGCGACCAACCACGGCGGCCTGAGCGGCGCGTGGACACGACGCCGAACTCGGT
>JACGCK010000138.1:0-118824 GCA_014925825.1 Pholiota molesta | reverse complement strand
AAGCTGGGACTCAGTATGGAATGGAAGTCCCAGTCCGAACCAGGTCAGTTTATTTCTCCACCAGTGCATTCCCTGTGCATTCCACATCATTTTGAGCGCTATAGGACGTGGGAGCCAGCTGAGGAGACAGAACAGCCTCATCAGTTACTACATCAATGAGTTAGCAAGGAAGCTTTATTCACAACAGTCTCGCAAGCTCGTCTCAGTCTGTGGCCATGCGGTCTTTTGATTCCTGACCAGTTACAAGATCTTCACAATATATCATTGTAGGATCCACACCAAAGAAACATAGCAGGCGTTTTGCTCTTAACCGCTCCGTGTCCATTGAAGAAGTTGAATGCATTTGTGAAGTAGTAGGAACAAAAACTCACAGACGGCATCAATACCTCCCTCACGTCATCCTGCTATGAATACAATACCATGTTCAGCCGTCTTGCTCAAGGAATGTTAAAATGAATTTGGAATGAGAGAAAGGGAACGTTTAGTCGGCTTCCGAATATCACATTTAGAAACACAAACAAATAAACTATAGGCACCTGTGTTGAAATCGAAACTTGGCCTTGATCAAGCCTTGATACCCAGTAACCCACTGATGCTGCTCACCGTAAATCACTTGCCCATGTATCACGCTTCAATTACATAAAAGCAGGTTTCTTTCTTCCCAGTTTTTCCTACTTTCCAGTACAGCATGAGCTTACAACTTCCCCCGCCACTACGTTTCCCAACCGCGCACCTTCCTCTGACCCAGGACTATGTCGTCTTCGGCACTGAGGAAATGTCCCTCGACGAGCGTATCGAACGCTCACATCGACGCGCAAAGGCTATCGCTATGTCTTACAGTGCGTGTAGCGCTTTACCAATTTTGTTTTACTTCGCAACTTACACTTCGTCTTTAGAACCTACCCTCGACGATGTCCTTAACTGCTCCGAAAAGTTTTGGAATATGCATCTCGATCCAATCAACGGTTATGACGGAGCGGCAGTCACACTATGGACGCTGCAGCTGAATCTTTCTGGTGGAACTCTAGCCCCGTTCGCAAAGGAGCGGCCCCAGCTTGCCGCCCTCTGGCAGAGCTTCATAGATTTCAAAGTCACGTAAGTATTCCCCATAGAGCTCAATGATTCACCGAGGCTACGGGCGGTATTTAGGGCACACTATATGCTGACCGAAGTCGGCCACGGACTTGACGCCCCGAATATTGAGACCATAGCAAAGCTTCTTCCCGATGGAGGATTTGATCTGCACACCCTCATGATAAAGCCGCAAAGTAAGTAGCTACCTAGCGAATTTCATCACATATCAATCATAAACTCCAACAGATTTATGCCAGCCAGTATCCCTGCTGGCGGCGTCCCTCGGATTGCAATCGTAATGGCCAGACTTAATATCAAGAATCACGACTTCGGTGTACGCCCATTTATCGTCCCCTTGAATGACGGGAAAACTATGTGCAAAGGTGTGACATCCCGGTATGTGAATTCTCGCATCTGATATCACTTTTAAGCTAACTTACTATACCAGTCCTCTCCTACCCGCTGCGGATCCAAACCCCTGGGCATGCCATTACTCATTTCGATCATGTAAAGCTGCCGGCCGATGCGCTCCTTGGAAATCTCAAGCCACCAAAAACGGAAGATTGCAATTCCTCTCAGACATCTGGAGAATTGGCGTTGGATCCATCTGTCTCACGGCCGTTACAATTCCAGCATTGAACCTGGCGGCATACATTGTAGCCCAGTACAGTAAACGCCGCACGGTAACGACCTCCCACGGTCAGCTCGTGCCTCTTATATCTTTCGTACTCAACAAGCGCCTATCCTGCACGCATTGGCCGAGGCTAAGGTTCTGGAAGCGCTCTATCAAGAACTTCGTATTCCCTTCACGGATAGGACAGCCACGGCTCTCGAGCAGCGGAACGGGTTCTCTACGATTTTCAAAGCCGTGCTGTGGACCGATGGAGGCGCTCCAGCATCACCCTCGCAGACAGATGCGGAGCCCAAGGCTTGTTCGAGCATAATCAGATTATCCCTATGCAGGTTTGTCCCGGATTACAGAATTCCGTGATTATCAACTGATTGTCGCACTCTCCTTTGCAAGAACGAGATTCGCGGCGTAACAATCGCAGAAGGAGATGTTCTCGTTCTAAGCATACGTAAGTAGTTTGTGTTTTCATATCTTATTCCGAAACTGATTCAAGGATTTATTGGGCAATAGGTCTAGCGAGCGAGCTTCTCCTCGGTCGTTATCAACTTCCAGCAGCACGGTATCCCGACAGCCTCCTCGCCAAGCACGAACTCGGCGTCTTCAAATACTTGCGGGATCTTTTGGCCGAACTTGGCGGAAAACATCGCAGCGAAGAGTTCAACCAACGCGTTCTTCCGCAGAGTTTGAGACTCGCCGAGGCAATTGGCAGCAGGATGGCATATGAAGCTGCCAAGGATGCCGGTATCGACCCGCTCGTCCTCCAACTATTCGAGGCTGGATCCGTCAATCAAGATTTGGCCTGGTACACCGAGGCGGGACTCCTCACGCAGAAGCAGGCCCTCGATGCAGAGTCAGCTACGTTGACTGCCCTATTCCCGCACTTGGATCAGTTGCTGGAGCATACTGGCGCTGAACCATATGCGTATGCCGCCATTGGGTCAGAGGATAAATGGGAGGAGTTTGTGCGTAGTCTGCCGGTCCTTCGAGGCGATGCCTATGTCGATTTATTGGATCCCGTCAATTCGAAGCAGGCGCGCTCTAAGTTGTAGTGTATTATTATTTGTAAATTGACGTTATACTTATCAAATGTACCTATACACGCACTACATATCTTGGTTGTATGTTTTGACTACATGTTACAATGTAACTTTATCGGCTACCGTTATCGCCGGTCGGCCACTCAAATTCGACCCAATCACAAAATTTGAACGGCGAGTGCGCCGATAGCTGCCCTATACGTATACCACCATGGACACATTTTCATTGAGTCCATCTCGACCCCAACGCGCCTACGATCTCAGTATCATTACCGACGTAGAGAGACGTCGTCAGTTCTCTTATAAAGCGCGAGCGTTGGATAGTATGCTGACTGAATATCTAGGTTCTTTGTCTATCTATCTCGTCGCTCGACGAAACCTTCCTCTGGAGGCTGCCTCTTTTGTGTAGCGTTCGGTCGCGGGCATTTTGCTCAGACATCCCGACCAACCATGCTTGGAATTGAGGGCAAACCCACCACACCCGAACCGCCCATTCCCGCTCTACACCGAGTTCCGTCCAACTTGAATCCCTTACTGTGCTCCACCGACCTCTTCGCCTCCATGTGCTCGCTGACAAGTATCATTTCCTCATCGTCATCTATGAGACGATCGGGAACTTTGTGAATGTCAAAATGCTGCCATACGCAGCCATTTTGGTCAGCAGTCTAACCCAGGTATTCAGCGGGGTTTCCAGTGTCATGGGTGGCAGGTGCGGTCTTTCCACGCTCCGAATGGATACTACTAATTTTAGAATCTCCGCCGTATAGTTTATACCCAACTCACAAGCATGTCGTTACCCCTCGCAAGACATACTTTTGCAAATTTCGAAGACGCCTACTTTGATGAAGACAACGATCTACACGGAGCGCAATTCGGGCGACTTCAAACGCTGTGGTGGTATTTGATGCCAACATCTGCGATTTTCCTCCGCGCGCGCTCTATCGCCGGTGGGGCCCTGCCCCCACAATCAATGAAGTCTATCACCCAAAATACCCCCCGAGGCATCAGTCTCCGGGACTTCTATGAGTACGATGGCTTGCGCTTATCTGCGCGTTCCGCGCAGTACGTTTCGGTTACATCAAGCAACTCGCCGACAATACAATAGTTGTCAGGATCAAATTGACTATAACGCCCCAACAAGTACGTTGAGCCCTTACTTTTGGTTAGAAAGAGGCTCATGCTTGGCATAGGAGTATCGAGCTGAAGTCGCTGCATCAGAGAGAAGCACGAACACAGCCGCAAATACCTGATCCTGATGCTTCCCACGTTATGTCCGGAGTTGGTCCGGAGGGCCAAGATGTTAAAGGTAGTAAGTGATTCCCCATGCTCACTTTTTATCTAGAGCTTTCGAGGTTGAACTGAGGTTTGCCGCGATAGATAATAAGTAGTAAACAAGACCCAAATGTACCCAGATATCCAGAGAAATCCCAGAAATCAAGATGATTCTCGTGTATCAAAACAATTCAGAAGCATTCAGCGACAGCCCAGAAATATCCAATCTGCCAGCTGAGATCGGAAGGCCCAGATGTATTTGGTGATTTTGGCAAGGAGGGAATGATGGGTATTTCTGGATCCTCAGATTCAAGCAGACGTACCCAGATCTACTCAGAACTGGTCCTCATGGTCAAGCCTAGTGACCAATGAAGTTTGGATTGATGATAGTCATCCCCAGGCGCTCAGTAAGATTAAATGGGATATCTGCATAGCATTATAAACGGTAGAACTGCCTCCTTCCCTCTATTTTCACTTTCTTTCCAGGCAACCCTTCCCGACATGAATACGACTGCCCCTCCTACCGCCCTACCACTCGGCGTTGATCTATCATCCGTTGTCGACGGTTTATACTGGGGTATGCCACATTCATCAACTATTTCGTTTTCGTTGGGCTTATCTAACCGTATATGATAGGCGTTATCCTTTCGACGGTGTATGATTTTCCGTTCGATTCAGGGATGCAAGTATCTGATAATTGTTGAACAGACTCCTTGGCGTCACTATCGTCCAGGCATGGATATATGCCAACGATAACAAAGATGGCTGGCCCCTACGAGCCTATGTAAGATTCACTTCATCTGAGCCTAGGCTGCTACTGATAATATCTAGGTGGCTACTTTAGTGTACGTCCTCAAGCCCATAGCAGAGCGCCACTTCAGGTCGCTAACTGCAGAACTATATATAGTGGTCTGGATATCGCAACGACGGCGCTTAATTCTCAATTCATCCATTCCTACTTTGTAAGTGCACACATCTCTGCTTTTGCTATCTATACTTGAATATCTATACGTGAATACTCTCGTTGGGTTATAGATCGTCAATTTTGGTGATCTTGCAAACCTGGCGCTCATCGACAGATCTATCCTGGTGGAGTTTGCAATCACAATCGTCGTCATTTTCTTGTCAGTTCACGCAGTTTAATCCGTCCAACGATCATGGAGTCTGATTTAAATGACCGTCCAGGGTCCAACTATTTTTTGCAAGCCGTGTATATCTACGTATGTTCCACTTCCATTCCCGCTAATTGACCATTTTCTGAGACTTCGTTTAGTCAATGAGAAGGCTTACATCTTCCCGGGGATTATCGCCATTACTGCATGCATAAGCTTTGGTGCTGGTATCTGTAAGCCCCTGCACCCCGTCGTTGGTATATGCTCACCCGGGAGAAACAGTCACAATCGTGCAAGAGTGGAAGGTGCCCCTGGTTGCTGGTCTCGCCAGCAGGATAATCAGGGTCAGTCTTTATGCTATGTGATGAATTGCAATATGTCTTTGCTCAACTGATTTATTCAAATCCAGATCAGTATCGGCATTGATCAAATTTTTGTCTTAATTTGTGATTTGACAGCTACCATTGCTCTCTCCTGGAATCTTGCACAAGCGGAGCGCAAAAGTCGCGTTAAGAAGTATGTTTCTAAGAATTGTACTTTCTCAAATGATTGGTATTTAATCCTTCGTGTAGGACGGTCACAATACTGCAGAAACTTCTTGCCTTCATCGTGGCGAGAGGCTTGCTGGTCACAGTCATCACTTTTATTTTCGCCATCATGTATCTTGTCCACCCCGACAATCTCTACTGGTGCGCTTGAGCCAATTTTCTTCACATCAACATCCCACTCATAATTCCCCTCCGCCAGGATGCCTCTGCATCTCATGCTGAGCAAGTTATACGTGATTACCATGATTGCAATGTGCGTTATATTTCCTTGTTTTTTCACCTACGAATATTCCTCCTAATAAAATTTCTTCCAGCCTCAACTCCCGCTCCTGGATTCGCAAGTCTTCAGAGGTCGCACCAAGTTCATCCATTATGTTCTCAACCGTCGGCGACATGACAACAGCACGAACCGCCACCGTCAACCATGGCATCACCTCTGAATCGCAGACGTTCGAGCTCAAGAAATCCGCCAATTCCTATGACGGCATGGACAGAGATAGTGCGTGGTTTTCCCTCCAATTTTTCATATTTCCCTTTCCCAAGTCTGACTGTGCACTTCTTTCCATGAATACAGATGGAAAAGGGATATACATGTCGCGATCAGTCGATGTGGTATAGACTATCAATGTTCGGACTGTTGTAATAATTACTATTCCGTTATCTTTCCCATTCGCTATCTTGGGTCGGGGACCGTTTTTCTGTACATGTAATACCATCTTTGTTTTACTTTATTTATATCTTTATATATACGAAAGTGGTGTATGTGTACAAATTGAAACGGTGTACAGGAGGTTCCAATGCTCTTACTTAACTTGAGGACATAGGTAATGCTCCATTATTTTTGGCTTTTTGGCCGCGGACACCTGGCTTGTGTGTCTTGTAAGGTTACGAGTACTTTTTTAAGAACTCTAGAGTCTGATTAATGGCATATATCACGTCCCTCTGAGGTTGTGTACCTGTTGGCCGACTTGATCTCATGAGGTTCCAATCCTTGGCAGCAAATTCCCACGGAACATCAAAGATGGTGAGTGTTGGTGCGCTTTCTTGATGATTCTGTGAGACAAAAGATCTCAAAAACAGCCTATGCAACGCCTTCCTTCTCTAAATCGTCCAGTATCTTTTGGAAGCACTCCTTGTCCCCTGTCCTTCCACGTAACCCATGCTGCTGCTTGTTCGGTTGTTCCCATTTACTTGAACTGTAATCATCTTATCGGAACCTTGTTACGAGCGATGACTCTGAGCGCGTTCTTTCCGTTTTGATCATTCGCGTGACCTTGAATATTATTCCCCACTACGTCAGTACTTTTAGCAGTTAGGATTTAGTATGCTCGTCTAGCTACATCTACGCGAAATGATTCGGGATGATAATGAACTTGATTAGAATTCCGGTGGACCGGAAGACATCAATTGAAAATACTTAATCCATGACCGGCACCTGTTGGTACCCCACTCCAGCGCGGTAATAGCACAAGAAGCATGCATACGGCAACATAACATCATTAGTATCATGGATTGTTGCCTTTGTTGCCGTCAACTCGACGTCCACTGAGGCCAGAGGCCTGAGGGCTCTACATAGGGCACATCAATCGGTCGATGGTTCGATCAATCACAGAAGATAGAAGATTCATGACCATGATGCCCGTCGATAATATATCAACTCGCGACGTCATGAACGGTTTGTTTGTGCTCTACAACATGTCACCACCGTGTAACGGAAAATCCAAGTAGTTAGCTATCAATTGATAGAGATGATGCCTGATGAATTGCGAGATAAGTTAGGAATCTGCTGACTCGTCTTCAACTTTATGAAACTGGACCTCAATTATATTTCACTTCTCTGATCGAAGCTAGAATTTTATTTTGTGAACTCACAGATAGCATAGCACATTTATGGTTCAGAATCACTATCAAACGTATTAATGGTGTGCGCAAGGGTGTGCATGGTTCTGATCGCAGAAATTGAACGAACAAGCTGGGACAAGCTGAAGAGTCATGATTGCTAGAATATTACATACGCAGTATAGAATGGTTATGGAAGTCCTAGTCCGAACCAGGTCAATTTTTCTCTACCAGTGAATTCCACATCATTTTGAGCGCTGTAGGACGTGGGAGCCAGCTGAGGAACCAGAACAACCTCACCATGCCTCCGGCCGTAAAGTACGTCGGTGGATTAGCAAGGAGGGCTTATCCACAACCAGTCTCGCAAACTTGTCTGTGGCCATGCAGTCTTTTGCGTCCTGACCAGAATACAAGATCTTTGCGATTTTGTCCTTATAGGGTCGTAGAAGGAGCCTTCGGGGACGTTGTATGCTTTATCGTTCTTTAAAGAGCGAATACGCGTCATGAGTACACGAGCCAAACCAAAGAAACGAATGTGGGCTTACACTTGCGATTTTGCTCTTGACCGCTCCGGGGCTGACGAGCATGACATGGACGCCGAAAGGCTTGAGTTCGTTCGTCAGGGTTTCCGTGTAGGCGTGAATGGCGGCCTTGCTCGCGTTGTACATCCCCATAAATGGGCAGGGCAATTCGCCGTTTATGGACCCTATGGGGACGATCACGCCCTTGCCACGCTTCACCATCCTCGGCCCAACGAGATTGACAAGGCGGATGACGCCGAATAAATTCGTGTTTATGACCTTCTGGGCGGTTTCTAGAGGGACATCAAGTAATGCAACTGTTGTATAAAATTGAGGGAGTGTGGTAAATAAAGGGCATGCTGTTCGCGTACCAGTACACGCGAGACCGGCGTTTAACACGAGGACGTCAATATGGTGCCCATCCGTTTCGTAATTTGAGTCACTGCAGCTTGCACTGAGGCATCGTCAGTCACATCGACCTGCAGCTTCTTCAAGTTTTTGTGGGACAGATGGACATGGAGGTTAGGGAACGAGCGCTGGCATATACGATGCAATTCTTTGAAGAAACTGGGTTACCCTGTCCGTTGAAGATGTTCAATTCATGGTTTTGTCAAGCAGTAGCAGCGACAAAAACTCACATAGCAGCACCAATACCTCCCTCACTACATCCTGTTATGAACACAACACGAGTTCAGCCATCTTGCTCAAGGAATGTCAGAATGAACTTGGCTAAGAAGAAGAACTTATAGCCAACTTACCGCAGAACATCATGATCACATCAAAGAAGCCACTGCGCATGAACTTTTGGACGGTGTAATGTGGGCGTCGTATTTTTGGGAGGGAAGCGCGGAGGAAGCCGACTGCATGCAGTCAGCAAAGTGAACCGAGCGGAGCGCTCGAGCCTGTCCATGCTACATAGGTTGTTTTTTGTCGGACACGACAATTTGGCTCCTGATCATGAGCAAATTAAAGCGTCCCATTTCGCCTATGGATGATCTAAGATCTTGCCAAATTCCAGGCCTTCTTTGATCATTCCCACCGGTGCATGCGCTTGAAAACCTGCAATATTGGCTATGAAAGAGGGGTATTCCTAACTCAAGCCGTTATAGTTTGCTACCAATAGTAGCCAGACATCCAATCGCAAACGACAATGGGACAATTTTTGACCTTCGCACAGCTCCGTGAGTGTACATTCCGTGAAGACTCGTTGGGTAGGAAGAGACTTACCTGTCTATGCAGCTTTTGTTATACTCTACAACATCATCACGGCGCCCTTCTCTGTACGCCAGAAGAGTAAGAAATCACTGCGCCGCGTAATTGGGGACTCGACGTACCGTTTCGTTGGAGAGACCCTGACAATCGCTGAGGTTCAAGCGTTGTACGGAACTACTTTCAACAACTACAGCAAATGGATTTCCCAGACCAAATTGCCCTCTGTAGTCGACGAGCTAGGCGGCGGTTCACGTCTGTTATGGATAGGACCCAAACGGACGGATCGTGTTGTCCTTTGGTGTCACGGTGATTAATTCGTCTGCGAACACCGTACCAGCAAACTAAAGTCGTCTTTTAACAAGGTGGTGGGCTTTTGCTAGCTATTGCGGACTATCAAATGGCCTTCATGCGTCACGTTCAGCAACAGCTGGAAGCTCGCGACAGTGCTGGAGTCGGGGTAGCGCTTTTTGAATATAGTGAGTGCACCATTGTATTCCACAATGCCACTGAACGCCTCATCTACCTGCAAACAGCCCTGGCAACCGACGGGCCGTTCCCTACCCAACTCACCCAGCTCATCTCAGCGGTAAAACATCTCTTAGCATCTGGTGTGCAGCCGCAGAACCTTGTCCTGGCAGGGGACTCGGCAGGCGCGCTCCTTGTGGTCGAACTCCTCGCACATACGCTGCATCCCGTCCCCGCCTCTCCGACCCAGGAAGCTCCGCCGCCATCACCCCTCCTTGGTCTCACGAGCAGACTGAATGGCATCTACTTGATGTGCCCTTGGATCGCGGTGACGGGCACCACGGGCTCCGCCGCCGCCAACTCTGCAACGGACGCCGTGGCCAACGATACTCAAGCCGCCATGGGGAACTTCGTTCTGGATCAACTGCCCCGGTCAGAGCGGCACTACATAGAGGCTAACACCGCTCCAGCAGGGTGGTTCCGCGGTGCCGATGCCCTCGTTGATAGGATTCTGGTCACATCTGGTGATAAAGAGAATTTATTCGCCGACATCAACACATTCGTCGACAAGTTGAGCAAGGAGGGCTTCCCGGGAGAATCCGAGCGCGTGCAGTATATTGTGCAGAAGGACGGCGTCCACGACGATCCTATCCAGGATTTCTTCGCCGGGGAGACCAATCCGGCGAAGATGTCCTACGTTACGCCTCTGATAATCGATTGGCTGGCGGATCGTTTCCTGGCTTGATCCAGAAGCTTATGTGTATGCTTTGTGGTAAGAAGATTATATCCATTATCCAATTTTCCGGTTGTTTTTTGTATTTAAGTAAACACGTGAATTATGCGAAACGCAGCAAGTACTTAGGCCATTCCTCAGCGCTCAGCGCTCAGTGGCTGTGCTAACAATAGATTACGGTTTACCTTTCTTGCAAGGTTTGTTGCGCAGCAAAGTTAATGGGCGCCGTTAGTGGGAAGAAGCGGTAAGCTACTCGAGCCTTTCTGATAAATTGAAATAATTTATAGAGGATTTGAATATTTTTACAAAGCGGCTAAAGAAAGAATGGATACAAGGCGGTTGTTCTCGTTGGATGCCGACTTGATTAACAAAGTCCAAGGAAGCGAAAGACAATAATAAATAGCGTTCTGGTAAGAGAAAGACAGGACTGATGGATTGTATATAGTTAATATCCTCAAAGATAGCATCGGAATTTCGCATTGCTGGCTCCCCGCCAGTTCACTTTCATGGCTCGATTGGTCAGCGATGGCCAAGTACTTTGATAAATTTGCACTCACCACACCGCCAACAGTCAAGGAGATGATCAGGATCACTTTGATGGAGTAAGTTCGCGTTCCTTCTCCAAGAAAACTTCCAAGAACACTCACTACTTCTTCTTGATCGACAGCAATCGCGCATAGTTTTTACCCCAGAACGCAGCTATAAATGACTCGACGTTAGACGACACGACACTACCTGATGGAACCGACTTACTTGTAAAATCAGGCTCATGCACGTCCGCCTCATTCTATTTATTTAATGCTCAGTCATGGTCAATGAAGAGAAGCTGATGCTTACATGGTATGCTCCAGATCCCGGAGTGAGATCCCTTAGGAGCTGCATAATCTGAGTGACGCCGCCATATATAGCTTTCTTACCCGCAATGGGAGTATTAAAGAGCCACCCATTGCCCGCTGTTATCTGTCAATACAAATATAAGATTCTTCGCGCTAGACAACGGGCATGAATAGGAACAAGACTAACATGCCAGATGGAATTCCTCCATGCCGGAGTGACACTTGTGGGTCCCGAACCCTCGAAGCCCTCGAAGCTAAATGGAGTATCCGCGAAAATAATCGTTTCCACGGAGTTGTTGGCAATGGTGAGGATGGCGTCACGTAACTGCGTCGGCGACGAGCCAAACACAGTACCTGGAATCAGGCGCGACGACGTCACCAAAGGGACTCCAACGGGCTATCGTATCAAATATCAGTAGGAGTCAGACCATATGCCATAAAACGAGGAAGATGACGGATGCTCACGACAAACTGAGCGTAATGAAGTTCTGATGGAGGGAAAGGTATGAAGGCAGCGTCAGAAGCGTGAAAGTGCCGTTTAGCTGCGTTTCCACCGCGGTCTGAAGAGGTTCCATGTACTTTTGGGCGGCAGTTTGATTGAACCTTGTGTTGGTGAGGAACATTCCGCCGCCAACCTATAAAAAGGAGTGGAGGTCAAAGTTCGGTTGGAAACTAACGAGACAGAAATACGCACAACAATTACCCCGCTCCAGCCTGCGAATACCTGTACAGTCAGTCGTGGTCATAATGTAATGCATCAGGTACCTTACCGTCTTTAGCCCATTGCACTGAATGAGCGATCAGGAAATCCAGGAATAGAGGGAGCGTCGCGGTGTTATTGAAGTGACTCCCACGCTGTGAATATGATGATAAAAAAAAACTTAATTCCACCTGAACAAGTTAGGGGCTGGGAAGGGTCCACGTACGTTGTAAAGGTAGTCTTGGGGAAGGCCCGCATAGTCGCTGCTAAGACCACGCCAAAGGTGCTACCACCTCCACCCCGAGGGCGAAGAACAGATCGGTATGTTGGCAGTCGTTGGCGAAGAGGTGTTGGCCGGTAGGAGTGACGACCTCGAATTCCAACTGGAGAATGAAATGATATGTATGAGTCTTGCATCTGGCGTGGAAGTATCAACGCAATTCTTACCACCCGATCTACAGCCAGACCATAGATGTTCGACACCGGACTAGAAAGCGAAATGATGAAGATAAAAGTTGTTTAATATTGCACAATCTACCTATGTCCTCCTCCCTGAAAATTTGCATCAATAAATAAGTATCTCATATGAAATGGTGGACGTACTGAGAAAGCCTCCGACAGCACCTACGGTGTTATCGGCACCGGCGGGAAGTGTAATGTTATGGGCATCGGCGAACAGGACAGCATCACCGTGGACGACCCCAGCCTGAAAGAACCGTTAGTACGATCTCATTAATGTGTATTTGGCATGAAGTACACCGTGTGTGACGCCTGCGTGGGCTTTTTTACAGGACATCCATGTGGTACGAATTGTGCGAGTACGAGCTCTGTAACACTGCGTGAGGAAGGGTGCAATCTTTCCTTCAGACTTCATTTACCGAATTGAGGCCGTGAGTCTGAGATTATCTATAAGAAATATGCGCTTGTGGTATGACGAAAGGAACTAACCCATATCCAAGAGACCCGACCTGGCTGCTTCGCCACTGTAGTCGTGCTAAATTAGGCATGCCGTTAGCCTTCTACGCTTCGAAATAAAGGCATGGATTGTACACCGGTATTCTTGATAGACAGAGGGATGCCTGTTCTTTTGAGAAGGCGAATGCGGTCTGAACATCGGCAGCGTTCTTCACTTCAAGCTGCGCCAAGTTACACGTAAGAGCTCTGGAATGATTTGGGAGATGGGCGAATTTACATAGACCTGCGCGACACTTCCTTGACTGCATGTGCTCGGCGGAGTGAATGCCGCAGCATTCTGAGGATTCTGCCAATCGAGGGTGCATTGCTCCGAAGTCGATTGACATCCTTCCCATTGCGTCTTCGTTGGTAGAATCAGAAATATTAGACATACGGTGAATGTAGAAAAATGAACATACGTTCATGTATGAGCCATAAGACTGTACCCGGACCGCTATGTTCGAGTCGTTAGAGTTTTAACATGGCTACAAATAGGCATGAGGGACACGTACTATGATTGAGATAGCCAGCTTGGATTGCATTGCAAGCAGTCTGATCAAACGATCCAGTGGTGTTGGAGGTTTGAAAGCATGACCTGGCAAAGGGTTGTGCGATCTTCAGGCGTCCACCAAAAGTGTGATTAAGCGCAGTCCATCGGTCTGCCTGCAGTGAAGCGGCAGCTTCGGTACTTGCGAAGAGGAAACCAAAAGAGAATGAAGCAAGCATAATATCGGCGGACCACATTGCGTCGGATGTCCTGGCTGGAGCCTGCAAAGTTGTCTGCTTGGATATTTAGAGGCTGCGCGAAAGTAGAAACCGAGTAAATGATCCGGGGAAGATGATGTTACATAGGTTTATGAAATGCGCTGAATTGAGATCATGATGGCAATATCTGCAGCATGGGCATGGATCTCGATGATCTGAAAGAGCTTCCTCGTTTGCGCCGTGCTGAAGATGAGATGGGAGACCTTGGCGGTTGAAGCACTGAAACGTTGATGTATGAGTTGAGTTGAATTGAGCACGAACTGGTTCGCTCTGAACTTTCTCACAGACTTCAAGAAGTGCGCTGATGGTGATATGTTGATAAGTGCTATGACCTGCAGCATTGTTCCATCTGAAAACAGCCCGGAAAAAGTATATTTGGAACGTCTGTTCCAAAAACTGCGGGAACAGCCTTGGAACCTGTTCACGAATAGGCTGCTTCCAAAAGAAACAGCCATTGCCTCCAGCAGTGCTACTTAGTCCCAAGTTCTTTCGTCCATTCTTCGCCAATGGCTACCCAACGACTTCCTGTAGTCTTTATCACCGGTTGCAGTGACGGGGGAATCGGCGCTGCTCTGTCAGTTATGCTTTCATTTCTTCTGCAGTTTTGAATTCTAGCACTCATTCCTAATATCGCAGGGTAAATGAATTCTTGAAGCGGCAGCATTCTGTGTATGCCAGTGCTCGATCTTTCAGCTCCATGTCCACGCTCTCGCATGCGAACCTGCGAAAGTTGGAAGTAGATGTAACAGACACAGCGTCTGTCCAAGCAGCGGTTAAGCAAATATACGAAACGGACGGACAGGAGATCGATATCCTCGTGTCTAACGCTGGTATAACTTGTATAGGTACGCGCGCTTTGTGCCACATCCACTGGAATGTATTAAAGTATATACTGTTTTAGATCCTCTCCTCGATGTTACGCTCGAGCGCTCTCAGTCGGTGATGGACACCAACCTCTTCGGCACAATTCGTCTTGTGAACGCAGTCGTTCCACGTATGGCGACGCGCGGTCAAGGCCTAGTTATAGCCGTGGGCTCTATCCTCGGCGAGCTCGGAACCCCCTTCAGCGGATTATACAACACAAGCAAGGCAGCGTTACACTCGTATATCGAGACGTTAAGTCTGGAGTGCAAGCCGCTAGGCGTGAAAGTCATGCTCGTAAGCCCCGGCTCCGTACGGAGCAACATCATTGTTGTATGTTCCCTTTCCTACCATCCACGACTTGAATGCTGATTGCTCGGATGTCGAACAGAACCAGAAAAAGACTTTTGCGCTGCATGAACAATCGCTGTACAAGGATTTTCCGTGCAGATCGAGAAGCGCTTGAATTCCAGTCAAGGTCCTGACTCAATGCCTACCGATGTCTTCTGCAAGCGCATTGTCGACAAGGCATTAGCTACCCTCCGCCGGCTTATATCTCCTTGGGCGGCACAGCGGGCTGTTCTATTGGCTGAAGTGGCTCCCTCGCACTGTCGCACTGAACATGATTTGGAATTCGATGACTAAACCTTAATCTCTGTAATAAATTACCCGAATACATTTTCTGTCGTGCCAGTGACATTTAGTATTCTCATAAGTAAGACGCCGTGAAAGTAAGTACTACAAACCACGCGAATACCACGCGAATACCACGCAGCCTCGCTAAAGCTTAGCCTTGTACGTATCACTCTTATCCGCCGCGACCTTTTGCGCGCTCTTCCAGACCTCTCTAACAGCCCTCCAATACCTTTCCGGGTCCTTCTTCATATGCGACACATGCTGGCTCCCTGAATACTTTTCCTCTTGAAAGTTAAACCCCAACCTCGCGATATCTCTCAAATGTGCCTCGATGTCCGCATCCGCCACCATCCCATCCGCATCCGAGAACACATACAGCCGCGGCGTCGCCCCGTCCGCCGTCGGCACCACCGCCGCCTCCTGCAGCCGTGCGCGCAGCAGCGGCAGCAGAGGCGGCATGCCGCGCACGGCGGTCATCACGACGTACGCGGCGTACATCAGGGACAAGGGGAGATGCAGGATGGCTTTGGCGGCGGGCGAGCGGACGGATGTGGTGAAGGTTTTGAACATGGAGACGTATTCGCCGGAGCCTGGGGCGGAGTCGATTATGAGCCCGATGGGCGGGGAGGGGGTGGCGGGGGGTTTGCGCGCGAGGCGCCGGGAGAGCAGGGTTGAGAGGTAGATGAGCTGGAAGCCGCCGCCTTGGGGGATGGGTGAATGGGTGAGCTGGGAGGAGAGGGAAGCGGGAAGGAGAGGGAGGGTTTACCATTTGAGATTACGTGGAAGAGAATCCCGGATGTTGGGTCGGCGTAGTAGACTCTGTCAAGTATCAAGTCGGCTAGGGGCACGAGGGTGCGTTTCTTGAGGTGAAAGTATATTCAGTTTATTAATTAAATGGGAAGGCTAGACATACCCTTTCCGCTTCGCTAGTTAACATGAAGTTCGAGCTTGATTTGACAAGAACAATAGTAGAGCCGGGGAACAGTGTTCTATGGCCCTGCACATACTTCATCAAGAGGGGCGTAATGGCATCCACTACGTATCCAGAACCAATAAGATTCCGAAGAGCAATGAAATTGAATAAGTCACATACTCCAGCCAAAGAGGACGATTAGACTGGTGCTTGTGTTAGCGCCGTCGACATACTAGTAGCGTCGCTAGGATAAGCTCACCTGGGTGCATCGGCGTCGTCATACGGCTCAGCCGCTTCAAAGATCGTGACGTCCGGATGCCCCAGAGTTCTCGACGATGTGGCCACGCTGGAGTTAGGATTCATTGTTGGAAGTTCATGATGATAATCTGCCGCCTTTTAAATGCCGCGAGAACGAATCACATTTTCATCATAAGTACATACTCTTCTATTTACGCGAATGAGCATGCAGAATCAGCGCCGTGGGACTTGTATTAATGTAGATGTACTACTCGGATGTAACATAGCCTTTTGTACCCGAATAATTATTCAACAATAGTGAGAACGTTCAAGTTGACCCAAAGAGACGCCTAAGCACTAAACTACTCCTGGTATCAAACGATAAGGAACTTCTTTACTGTACGAAATCCATTCCGCCCCGAATGCCTTCTTCAGCTCCACATCCTCCAACGCGCCCCTCCTCCACAAACTGACACTAGACACACCGCTCAAACCCAAATACGACACGACCAGCCAGAAGCCCACAGTAGTGTCCATGACCCCACACTCCCTGACCCAGCCCCCGCGCGCCAAGTGCATAAGGTACGACCCGTAGATGACCAGGATCTGCCCGATGTACGCGGGGTGGCGCACATAGCCGTATGGGCCCGCGCGTATGAGCTTATGCGAGTCCTGGATGCTGATCTCGAACGTGAAATGTCTGGCGAGGGTGCGGAAGCACCACAGGCGGAGGGCGCCCATGGAGATCATCAATGCGGCGCCCAGGAGGAACTCGGGGGAGAGCGCCGCGATTCCGCGGGAGATGGCGAGTTTCGAGGTCGCGCCGCCGCCGATGGCGGGGCAGACACGGGCGAGGATGGCGTCTGGCGAGGGTCCCGACGTGGGGAAGTAGCTCGGGTAGTACAGCGCCAGGAGCACGGCGATCTGACAGAGGGTGGCGGATGTGACTGTGGTCTGTGGGCAGATAACGTCGGTGAGATGTTCTTTGTCGGTGCAGGAATGACGGGGCCTACCTTGGCTAGCAATGATAAATTACGGATGGAGCGCCCGAAGAAGCCATCGACATTGATCTGGTCTTTGGACGCTGCAGGAGGATTCGGTGGGGTAAATGACCTCCAGTAGTACACTCCTGCAAGAAACGAGAGGATTATCTTGATTCCTGGATGCATAGCGAAGTTGGAGAATAGTTACTATTGCACCAGCCCTTAACAGGCTGGGCAGGCTTAAATGGGCTCAGGTAAAATGGTGGACTTCATTGGACTTGTCGTGCATCAGATTCAATCTTCAGATGCCAGTAGTACGGCAAGTGCATATACCTTGAGGCTTGCTCGTGATGTTGGGAAACGGGCATCAAGGTCAAGATGGGGACTCGATATTCCAGGGAAACAGTAAACTGGTTCTGGGTAGATCCGAAAAGGATATACTTAACAGCATTATTTCTGGTGGTATCAAAATACCCCAGATCACTATACACAATCAGAAAGAATCAGAATTCTCCAGATACATGTGGTTCCAGTGTGGTTCCCTTCATTGCTGTGAACCGCCCGTAGACAGACTCCGAAAATGCGGTTGATGATAAGTCGACGGTGGTTGATGCGAAAAAATCTTTCGACGCTTTGGGACATTCTTTCAATCGTAGTTTATCGTTAGGTGTCTCATTTTCCGATTTCAAAAGTTGGAGAACGAGATAACCTGGTACGCACTGATGCTGCACTGATATATCTATTCGCAAAAGATCATGTGCAAGGTATTCAACACGTCTTCACCGGATCTCTTTCAAATCTTGCAAGTTTTCATCAGTTTTCTGTTGTCTGCAGGAGTTCCAACAGTCCCCAGCAGTTCACTCTCCTCGCCCAATCTTGTCACTGACACAGCATGGGCCTCCTCTGTACGTCATAGCTGTGGTCTTCGCATCCCGCATCGACTGCTGGTCGAAGTACCGTTCGCAATCGCGACGCATCGTAGACCGCCGGCCGCTGGGTTTGATGCTGCTTGTCGAGCGCGTAAATTTGGGCATCCAAGTCGCCAACGAACTTGCATAATCGATCTATGCGTCGTACAAGCGTAACGACGCGCGATGCAAACGTTGTCGGGGATGCAGCAGCTGAGCAAATCGACGGATCGACGAGCTTCAACCCGCAGGAAAGCTGCTTGACCTCGTTGGGTGGGCTGTGAGTCGGCCGACGATAAAGGGCGCGGTGTATTGGTTGGAGGGTTTAGATATGCCATCGGCGCAAAAGAGTCTCGAGTCTCGACGCGGGGTTTCTAAAAACCACGTGATTATAGAGCGCGATCACGCCGCACGCGTAACGGTATCGTTTGTTTATGAGTCTGACGAATCACGATGCCTTTCTTGAAATCCTTCCTTACCCTATCCCAGAATCCAGATCGCCTCGCCGCCGTGCAGTCTGCTGTAAGGGCTATGCTTGACGACACCCGCGTCCAAATGATTTCTGCCCAACGATTCTCTGCAAACCAGCCTGCGACCCGTCAAGACCTCAAGTACTTAACCGCGCGACGAGCACGGCCTGCGCTCCCTGGGCCTGAAGCTTGAAGGCCAGACGACTCGACGCTCGCAGATTCAACTCACAAGCAACTTGCGAGTCCTTTGTCCACAGGCGACTTGAGCTCATGCCTGGGCTCGTCGCCTGCTCAGATGCTCGCGTTAAAGGTTTCCTGACGCGTTTAGATTGCATAGATATCGCGCCGGACGCGCCTAACACTCGTACATCGGCCGCTCCACCGCTGTGTTTGGCCCTGCGCTCTTATCTCTGCTGCCTGGCCACCGTTATTTTGGAGTGATTCCCGTCTCCCACATCAACCGCGCCATCGCATGCCCAAGAATCTATGCGTGAGCTACCCAGCATCACGTTTAGTGCTCGTTACCGGCTGCTGTCTCTCAAGATGCGCACAAGATCAGCTCTTTCTCGACGGACGAAGCTAGCGCTCATTACGTCTGCTCCTCAAGCCGCTGTTTTCTCTCCTCCAACCGCATCTCTGCCGCTACAACGACGATGACGAATGCACCGAGCGCTTATTTATCCACTGCTGGGTCAGTCAGTCTCCATGGTGCTTCTAGAGCTTCTGCAAAGCATTCTCCTGTCGACGCACGAGTACCGAGCATCGTGGCCGACTACGGTTTGCTCCAAGGCGTGGACACGGCAACATTGCAGACGGGTAATTTAAGTATACTGCCGTGGGCACGCGCTTTGTCCACGACCTACCCAACCCGAAGGCCCCTGTGTTCCCAGACTCTCTGTTTGAATCTGCTGGAATCTGACGAGCATTGGCCTGCAAAAATGGGGGAAGTGAAGCAAGCCCTGGGCCTCGCAGTACCACCGCACACGCCACACACGGTCTCGATATCGTTACCGATATGGAGAGACGCCGTCGTGTTATGAGCACGGCGAAACGCGTTATACACCTTCGCATTCAACAAGTGGATCGGAGGTGGTATCATCTTCTGTTCCAGCTTGTGTTGATCCACGGGCTATTTCGATCTGTCTAGCTTATGACGTTCTGCGAGCAGAAAGACAGTCTCAGAACCGAGAATTACATGCCGTTAGTATTCTCCACTTAGTGGATCCCGGAAGAGTGCGGCTCGTTTATGCGGATACGCTCTGCTGTCCTTCCATCGCGCTTATGCAGTGCCGGGTTCTTCTGGCCCTTCTGAGTGTCTATACTGAACGTGGCAAGTATCGAAAATAATTATGAAGGCTTGATGAAGGCGCATTGTAAGGTCCAAGGATAACTTGAGAGGCTTAAATCTCGAGCTCGCTAATCAAGAGTCGAGCACCTACAAGCGCTCATCGTCCTCTTCTTTCACGAAAGTCACGAAAGATACAAATAGCAGATCTGCTAGGCTGCATAAGACAAGTACGGAATGCTAACCGCTGTATGCATCAAGGCGGTCAATATTTATCTATATCGGTTTCCTTGTACTTATTCGAGTCTGTCTGCGTCTGTCCAATCGAGTCGCGCGATAATTGATATGTGAATATGCAAACTCGAAATGTAAGCTACTATTTACCTTATCCTCCGGTGTTTCAAATGGAGCACTTACTTGCTATAAAAGGTCGAAGTTGGATAACCCGTGAAAGACGTGCACCACCGCAGAATCGTGAACACCCCAATTAAGTGCAACAATTTAAGAAGAATCAAGATATATTGACTACATTTTCCGGTCTCTGATTGGTTTTGAATCATTCCAATTCCTCGCAGCTATGCCTGACAGTTTCGAAGGATATATCGCAGGCCTCCATTGGGCATAAAATTCGGAAACGGGCGCTTATTGGGCGCTAAACGTCAAATATCAAGACCATACCCTCACCATGTTGCAGGCGGCTCAGCAAACGAAATTCCTATATGAAATTCTTGATGCCCAGGCAACTTGGATAGGATGTGCATAATACGTATGTCTACCGAGCTCATGCAACGTCAATGAAGAACTTAAGTCTCATGCAATGTCGGTGATGTGTACGACCGCTCACGCAGAGGCCACCAAACTATGCCCGCCCCAGGCCTCATTATCATAGGCTATATATTGATCTTTCATGGGGTTTTGGTTACCTAGCGGCTTTGCTCAGATTGAACCTGATGTTTCCACATCATCTCAGCAATTGCTGAGATGGAGATGATGGAAGGTTGTTGGGCAGCCATGCTCATCACTGGCCTCAACCGCAACATTCTGTCGAAAAATAACGAACAAAGCAGGCGAGGACTTAAGTACTCACGGTTTACCTTGCTGGCCACACTGACGTGACGCCTTCATCAGCGTAGCTACTCTCATCCAGCCCGCCCACGGCGAACCTCTCCGCATCCACAGCCGTCCGCGCTGAGTGCGTCATGCGTTGTATGTATGTTCGTGGTGCGCTGACGTGACAGCGGCAACAGAACGGCACATTAGAAGAAGAGTCAAGACGGGCTCGACGGTTGCGGCTTGAGGAACGGCTACCCAGAATAGGGCTTGCAGTTGCAGATTATATAGTTACGCCTATATATAGCGGTGGATCGAACAAAATAATGGTCTCTCCCCTCCTCATCGCAACACCTTCGTAGTGCGACTTGCGTTTTATGAGAAGATTTAGTTCTATAAACAGGTAGACATTGTTCCGCGCAGGAGCCTCCAGAATCCTCCCCTTCCTTTTTCTTACTTTCTCTTCCCCGACATTGACATGAATGCGACTGCCCCCCCTACTGCTCTCCCTCTAGGCGTTGATGTGCACTGTTGTCGATGGCTTATACTGGGGTATGGCGTTCATCTATCATTCATCGCATCGACCTTATTGGACATAGGCGTTATTGTTTCGACGGTGTACACATTTGCGCCGAATCCAGAAATATAACTATCTAAAAGTTGCTGAACAGACTCATTGGCGTGATTTTGTCCAGGCATGGATGTACGTCAACGATAACAAAGATGGCTGGCCCTACAAGCCTTTGTGAGATCCACATCGTCTAAGCGCTAGGCCACTCTGATATTATTTACCGTTATCTAGGTGGCTACTTTAGTGTATGTTTTAATTTTACAGAAGCGCATCACTTCAGGTCGCTAACTGCAGAACTATTTAAATATTATAGTGGTCTCGATATTGCAACGACGGCGCTCAACTCTCATTTCATCCATGCTTACTTTGTAAGCACACACACCTCTTCTTCTACTATCTGTACCTGAAGCACTCGCTGGTTTATAGATCGCCAATTTTGGCAATCTTGAAAACTTGGCGCTCATCAACAAATCCATCTTGCTGGAGTATACCATCGCAATTATCGTCATTTTTCTGTCAGTTCATGCAGTGCCAATCTGTTCAACGATCGCGCGAACGCGGAATCTCATTTGAATAAATTTCATATCCAGGGTTCAGCTGTTTTTTGCAAGTCGTGTATATATATGTATGTTCCGCTTCCATTCCCGCCACTTGACCATTTTTAAAGCCTTTGGTTAGTAAATGGGCAGGGATACATCCTCCCGGGGATTATCATTATTACTGCATGCCTAAGCTTTGGTGCTGGTATCTGTAAGCCCCTTCACCCCTCGTTGATATATGCTTAGCCGGGAAAAACAGACACAATTGCGAAGGAGTTCAAGGTGCCTTTGGTTTCTGCTCTTGCATCCAGGTCCATCAGAGTTCGGTCTCATGCTATATGATGGAGGCAATACATCTTTGCTAAATCAATTTATTCAGATCAGTGTCGGCTTCGACAATTTGGCAGGGTGTTTTGTGATGTGGCAGCTACCATTGCTCTGTCCTGGAATCTTGCTCAAGCACAGCGCCAGAGTCGTGTCAAGAAGTATGTTTCTGAGTATTTCTCTTTCTGAAACGATTAGTGTTTAATTCTTTGTACAGCACGGTCACGATGCTGCAGAAACTCGTCGCCTTCATCGTAGCGAGAGGTTTGTTGGTCACAGTCATCACTTTGCTTTCGGCGTCATGTATCTTGTCCACCCCGACAATCTCTACTGGTATGCTTGCTTGAACTTTTCTTCATGTCAACATTCCACTCATAATTCTCCTCCGCCAGGATGCCTCTGCATCTCATGCTCAGCAAGCTATACGTGATTACCATGATTGCAATGTGCGTTATATTCCTCGTTCTGACATCACCTAGGAACATCCTTTTTAATCAAATTTTCTTCCAGCCTCAACTCTCGCTCCTGGATATCCAACTCTTTAGAGTCCACAGTAGATTTACCTGCAATGTTTTCGACCTCCATCGGCATCACCACAACACCGCGGATCGCCACCTCTGACGCGCAGGCATTTGAGCTCAAGAAATTTCCCGACTCCTATAATGGCGTGGACACACAAAGTACGTGACCTTATCTCCGTTTTCCTCAGATTTTTGTTTATAACCCGAGTCTGGTTCTGCGCTTTTTCTTGTGAATCTAGATGGGAAAGGAATATATGCATCCCAACCAGCCAAAGTGGTGTAGGTTATTGACATTCGGACTGAAGTACTTGACATTTGTAACCCGTTCCCACTCGCTATCTTGTTGTCCATGGGAGACCGTATTTCTATATCCCAATCTCTGTTACTTATTTTTATGTGAAAATGCTGTATACATGCATGAAATCAGCTTACAGGTCGCATCCCGGACGACGAAAGGCAGTCGATGCTGCGCACGCACAGGTGGGCTGAACACGTACGGGCGAAGCGACTGTGGCAGATGGATTATGGCATGCGTGAACGTGGGCCGACATACCGAGCGCGACGCACTACGCCGCCGGCAGCTGGATTGGATGCTGCTTCAAGCTTGTCGAGCGCGGTACGCTGCAGATTGAGCGGCAGCGCAGAAGGAGAATTAGCGCGCAATTCAGAAGCGGAAGAAAACACGGAACTGCTTGAAGCTTCAACTTTCAGTTCGAGTCGAGGCGTATAAGTAGTAGCAGCTGCGACAGGGTGCCGCAATGACAGTAGCAAACAAGCGGACAGGGCCTGCCCTGCAGCTACATTACCGTCGGCGCAATGCAGCCAGGAGAAGTGAGCAGTAACCGGGCGTTAAATCCTGATCTTTACACATCTCATGAGCTTTTTGGCCCTCTTCCCTGCCACTATGCTCTCCCTTTCCTTTTGAGCAGCCTTCCTCCACCAACACGGCAGCGATCAAGCTTGCTCAAGCCAAACCTAGGGCTTGGTCCACTTGTTGTTGTCTTCGAGAAGTTTTTGTTCTCTCCATTTTTCGTTTGGGAGAATAATGCGACAACTCGAGTGTTTCGTCATGCCCTTCAACCATCTCCCCCAAGATCGTGTCCTTCTTCATCGCCTCTTATCCGGATGATGCATTGCCCGACTCGTCTCGTCGATCAGTATCGTTTGCTTCTTGCATGTCCCACAATATTTCCTCGTCATTCTGTGCTACTGTGTCTTGCGCTGACTTAAATATCAGGCTTACTTGTACACTTGATTTTGTGATGGATTCCTCTTTGATTGGTGCTCTCCGTGGTCCTGAGTTCGCTTCTCACTGTTCGAAAGTCTTTGGAGCGTCTGGAGGCCCGGCGACTATTCCGTCTCGTCTCCTCGTGAGTTATTTCTTTAGATATAAAGATGGGCGGCGGCTGATTTGGATTTAAGGTAATGTTGATTATTGTACCCTCATTTTAATGTTTTATACTACCAACAACAATAATCTTACGGTACGTTGAATCGATCTGCTTATGCGTCTGAACCTCGCAAAATCCCAATGAAGCTCAAGTTTAATTTACTGGAATGCTTATTGATAGAAGGAACATGACTGTCGAACACGCTTGGTAGGTGTTATCGCTCGTCGGTTCTGCTGGTTATCAGGTATATATACACATGCCAGCCAACTAACACACAACATAAGCATCCCCGTTTCATTTTTCTAAATATTATGTTGGCAACGAATGTTCTTTTGTAAGACCATAACTTGATATTGGCCCCTATTATAATTGGGCTATGGGCCGATCACAAATTTTTTGAACGGCCGACGCGCCGATGGCTGCTCTATACTTATACCGCCATGGGCATTCACTTCGTTCACGATCCATCTCGACCTAACGCCCCTGTGTTCTCCAGACTCGTTGTTTGAATCCGCTCTCATCTTCCGACTACTGGCCTGCGAAAATGGGAGAAGTCAAGCACGCCCTGGGCTTAGCAGTACCGCCGGACACGCCACACGCAATCTCAGTATCGTTGCCGACATGGAGAGACAACGTCGGTTATGAGGAGGGTGAAGCGCGAGTGCTGAACAGTATGGTCACTGGATACCCTCGGTTCTTTATACACCTTACCATCCAAAAAGTGCGTCGGAAATGTTTTCATCTTCTGTTCCAACTTTGTTGATCCACGGATTGTTTCGATCTGATTAGCTCGCGACGTTCTGCGAACAGAAATATGCTCTCGGGAACGAAAAGTGCATGCTGTTCCCGACGCAGAAGATCGCTGAAGAATGCAGGTCGTTCATGCAAACACGTTCGGCTGTCCTGGGATCGCCCATTACCGCCCGCTTAGTGCACGTCTTCATCTGCCCAGAAGAGCTCCAGAATGGCAGTGCTCCTACGTCGTCTGACAAGTCTGACAAGCCTCGAGGATGCGCTGACTTGCACATTGTGCTCTTCCCAGCGGATTCTTTCCCCATCGCGAAACAGTTTTGGCAGCACACTGGTCTGGGTATCTCAAGCCGTCTCGCGGAGAGATGTCTTACCTTGCTCCCGAAGGAGACTCCGGTTGCTGTCCAGCGCCCCGCCAGCCCTGTCTTGGGACGATTCCCTGCGAAAGGACACAACCGCCACTACTCGTCCATGAAGAGCCCGCCGAGCCCTAGCTCCCCGAACCAAAAATCTACATTCAACGCTCCGCCGGAACCGGAAGATCTGAATCCTGACACAGTGTATCTAGAAGAGCGGTACGGGCGAAACCTTCCGCTGGAGGCCGCCTCTTTCGCGAAACGCGCACTCCGGTCGCGAGTGGCGGGTATTCTGCTCAGGGACAGCTCCGACCACCCGTGTTCGGAACAGAAGGAGCTCGTGGTGGGACCCAGCGTCCGTGGAATCAGTACCGTGGCCGCGGACGACGTATACCTCTTTCCTACCGGCATGTCTGCTATCTGGAATGCACATGCTGCAGCGCGAGCGACGAGGCCCCAGCGAAGAGCGTATGTTTTGGGTATGTATACAAGTTTGCATTCTGCCACTATCTCATGTTTACGCTCTTGTATACAGGTTCCCGTACACCGAACCCTCAAAATCCTGAAAAATGGGGCCGGGATGCCACTTCCTTGGCTTTGGCACAGACAGCGACATAGACGAGCTAGAGAAAATCCTCGAGGCCGAAGCCGCGCGCGATCCCACGACCCACCCATTCTTGCCCTCTTCACTGAGTTCCCCTCCAACCCATTACTACGCTCCGCCCACCTCCCTCGCCTGCGTGCGCTTGCTGACAAGTACGATTTCCTCATCGTCATCGATGAGACTATTGGGAACTTTGTGAACGTCAAAGTGTTGCCATACGCAGATATTTTGGTCAGTAGTCTCACGAAGGTCTTCAGCGGAGCTTCCAATGTTATGGGTGGCAGGTGCGACATATTATTTTCCATCCTTTCCATGGTTTCGAATAGATGCTAATTGAAGAATCTCTGCGCATAGTCTGATCCTCAACCCCAAGGACGACATTACTCTTCTCTCAAAACATACTTCACCGCAAACTTCGAAGACGTCTACTTGACGAAGACGCCATCTACATGGAGCGCAACTCCCGCGACTTCAAACGCCGCATCCGCGTCATCGACACCAACGCCGAAACCGTCTGCGACTTCCTCCGCGCGCGCTCCCTCGCCGGCGGCGCCGCGTCCCCCGCCATCAAGGAGGTCTTCTACCCCAAATACACCACGCGCGCGCACTACGACCTCTGCCGGATCCAGGGCGTCGACCCCGGGACGGCCGGCCGGCGGGTTCGGCGGGCTGTTCTCGCTCACGTTCACGTCGCTCGCCGCGTCGCACGCGTTCTTCGACGCGCTGCCGTGCTACAAGGGCCCGAGCCTCGGCACGAACTTCACCCTCGCGTGCCCGTTACGATCCTGGCTCACTTCGGGAGCTGGATTGGGCGGCGCGGTATGGCGTCGAGGAGGCCTTGTCCGCATCAGCGTGGGCATGGAGGACTCGGAGACGCTGCTGGGCGCTTTCGAGACTGCGTTGAAAGCGGCTGAGGCTACCCTTTCCGCTGTATGATCCATCATGAACATTACTGGACACACCGTCACCGCGGATTATTTTTCACTTATTCTGCTTCATTTCTCTGTCATTTGCTTGCTTTGAATCATCCTCCAACAGGACTTTTGCATACACATGTATCTATACCTTGTATCCAACTACAACACACGCATCCTATGTATCTTTGATTACCTACTATGAATATGTGCTTCGTAATTCTGTGAAAGGAATGAGCGTCAGACAACTATAATGTCATTTAACCGTTAAGCCGATGCGAATATCGACATACTAGTATCTTCGATCGTTCATATGAAAGTCCGGTGTATATGTGCAGATTGAAACAGTATATAGGGAATACTATCCAACTACAACACACACATCCTGTGTATCTTCTTTGACTACAACCATGATTTTGCGCCTTCGGAATTCTGTTGAAAAGGAAAGAGCATCAGATAATTATAACGCCATTTGACCGTTAGACCAACGCGAATATCAACGTTCGGTAAAAACCCCCCTCGTATGTCGTTCAAGCAACAACGATCCCCACAGCGTGGTATAATTTAATTCACAGCTAGCACCACCCATGATTAAGCCAGGCATGAGTATGCCACTGAAGCCGAGAGAATGCCCTAGCAAGGTAGACCTCTGGCATCATACAACGCCACTCCAATGTGAGTTTGACGTCGCGCCTAAACCGGTATGAACTAGCACTCGTGGCATAACCCAACCCTGCAGAAATGTCTTTGCACAGGAATATAGGAACAAGCTCTGTATAACAGCAGTGGAAAACACCGGTGTCCCAGAGCTTGGCATGCAGAAGCACACATGACACCGATAGGGGGTTGGAAAAGTGGAGAAACATATCTGATGTGCTCACCTTGTCGAATCCAAAATTTTGTGTCATTCGCAAGCACATGGAAGTGTCAATGTCAAACCAGTACAGCAGCAATTCAGACTGGCGACCGGCTATATAGACACTGAATTCTGATAGGTGAATCCCTTTTTACACCAACCGGCGCACCAAGACACGGTTGTGTACTTCGAAGTTCTGTTAGAAAGGAAGAAAGTGTCAGGCTCATGCAATGTCCTTCACAATCAGACTGGTACAACTGTAGGCCTCAACCCGATGAACCCCCCTCGTATGTCGTTCAAGCAACATAACTATGTAGACAAGCGTACACATTCGAGATAGGCATCTAATGCAACGAAACTCGAACGTGGAGTTTAGACCTACGTCCAGTGGGTCGTAGGTTCAGCTCCAGTTTATGATGGTATAGGCCCATCATGCAAGGGATATTCGAATTAGTTCGAATATCTTTGTTAGTTCTGTGCAAGGAGGATAAAAACTCGGTTGAGAGTACATAATCACTGGCGTCTCGAGACAGCGTGACACCGATAGGGGGTTCAGAAGACTGGAGGTACGAAGAAATAAAGGGATATCGGAATAAATTTACCTTCCCGAGTCATTTTTCACGACGTGATCCCTAGGGCATATGGCACCTGGTAGTGCTTGGACAGATGATGTTCAAATAATGTTGACCTGCAAAATCGGTCAATCACGAGTGAAAATAAACTGGAAATATAGCTCAATGAAAGATAAAAACAATAGGAATTCCCAAGAAATCCACAGGAACATGTAAAAAAGCAATAATGTTGTCAACCCCCTCATATACTGGATCACCAACTCCGTCTATCCATTCGCCTCCGTTCCATGTCGGATCATCCACCCGACTGTAGCACAAGATCACATCCAAGATGTCTCCGCCTAATGGCAAAGTGATCAAGTGTCGGGAACTACAGCGCCAACTTTGCTTTACTCAGTATAACTGTGCACTGTAAAGAAGATGGATAGCTTTTGCCGTTGGTTCATGGTCATCCGGCTGCCGCTAATCTCCGGCCTATTGCCCCACATGCCTTGCAAGAGACCTCACATATGCAAGGGAATCACAATAAAGGTGAAGACCACCGAAGACGATTTCGACAGGAATTCCCCCAACAGTCAAAAATACGAAGTCGATGATGACACAAATGGCAGGCCTGTTGCAGCCCACCACCACGAATAAACGCACGCAGCACGATAGGGGTCGACAAACATGGGCAGAATCATCCAGCACACAACGAGAAGAAAAAATGACGTGGACGTTCTAGTGGCCACTCACGGAGTCACTGGAAATTCTGGCGCAAGAACACCGCGAAGCCAGAGCGGCTTCGTGTGTTCTGATGCATGCCGAGGCAGTATCCACAAGTCGTTCGCACAAGTTCGAGAGAGGGTGGATGTTGGTGCCCAAGATACAACACTTGGAGAGATAGATGGGTGTCAGGATGCAAGAACGACGCAGCAAGGACGCGTGTTGCAGCTGTGCAGTCTGATTCAAGCTCAGCTTGAATCCCCACAAGTCATGTTCGTCTCGTCGACGCCGCACGCATCTAGGTCTTGACATTCCAACTTCCGAAGTGCGTATAAATGAACTTTATCAAGTGGTTTATTGCCAGAAAAGTACGGGAATTATGTTAACATTTGAAAGTAAGCAACTTGTAAATAACAAACTGTATACTACGAATTGACTACGAAATCGAAGAACAAGATAAAAGAAGAACATGATAACGCGAACGTACCAGGGAGTCCAAAATTGAGTTCATAAAACTGTCCCCAATACCTTCCACCATAGGTTGCACCATCAACAATCCCTGTACGATTGCCAGCCAATTACATAGCGGCCAGCTGCATGAAGTTGTGGAGTATCATACAAGATTGGAGGCGTGAAAGAAATGATATTGAGAAAAACTCATCAGTCAGTTCAACTTCAAGAATTAGCGCCTCGACTGGTTGTGCTCCTAGTGGGAAGAACATTAGCGTCTTGTGAGGGGAGAGGGAAATGGAAGAAGAACATTGAAAGAGTCCGAACTTGGCATGGAAACCCCCTCGTATGCTGAGCCTCAAACCTCAATTGCTTATGAAGGATCTCTCATAAAGCAAAAAAAAAAAAAAAAAAACGAATGTCTTTGACCACACCTAGTATGCCCTAGCCTAACGGAGTGATAATACAATCCATAAGAATTGAATATCATCCCGCAAGAGCATACATAGACATGCCTCTGGCCGAGGATCATACTAGTAACCATATTTATCTAACATGCGTTCGAGACAGGGCTGTCGCGCTTCATCGAAACTCTGCTTTTAAGCACGCATGTAGCAGGTCGATCATTGTCGTACAACTGCTAAAGATGACTGGCAAGAATCTGTCCATAATGAATGGAATACAGAACATCAGGAGCACCAAGAGTCAAGCACAGCAACGACCCCGGTGGCCCGAGTGACGTCGCAGTACAAAGGCTCCCAGAAAAGATGGCGAGGTTCAAGGCGCCTTAGGAAGATGAATAACTTCAAAGTTCCCTAGGATCTCCAGTGTCTCATGAACATTTTCCAGGTTATTACGCAGAAGCACCGATAGGGACATCCAAGATAAGAACAGAAAAGAGAAGGTGGTGTAGCAATTCAAAGAGAAAACCCACCTTAATTATGACCACAGGCGCTGGCAGGGCGATAGCCCATATATTCATGTCCACGGCAGAGATGGCGGTCCTTTCAAATTAAATCAGCAAGGAATTCTGACAGATCAGAGCAAAATTTGAAACAAGGAAGAAAGAAAAAAACTAATCCCAACAGAAGTTTCCTCACTTTTTAAGTCTCAGTCCAAGAGCCCTACCATCGGACAAATGTAGTGACCATCCCCACTAAAAGAGGAAACCGGCCGTTGGCTAGAACCCTCAATAAGAATCGGAGCCGAGCCTTGACTGGGTATGCTCCTAGTGGGAAAAACGTTAGAATCGTGCGAAGGGGAGAAGCAAACAAAGAAAGAAGATTGAAAGAGTCTGAACTTGGCTTGGAAACCCCCTCGTATGCCGAGCCTTGAACCTCAACTGCTTATGAAACTGTTTCATGAAGCTATAATATGAGTGTCGTTGACCATGCCTGATATGCGTTGGCTTAACGGAGTGGTAACAATTCATACGAAATGAAACCCATCCTGCAAAAGCATACATAGACATTCCTCTAGTCGAGGATCATGAACATTGTCACCCTTCACCTTACATACATTCGAGAAGGGCTGGGCCGCAGCCTCATCATCAAACAAGTAGGCTTACGGTGCGTGCATGCAGCAGTTCAATCACAGTCATAAAACTGGATACCCTGAGCAACTCCGGTTGTCAGACATCTAACTAGAGATGACTGGCAAGGATCTGTCCACGATAAATGGAATACAGAACATCAGGAGCACGACAAGGAGTCAACCACAACAACGACCCCGGTGGCCCGAGCGACGTCGCAGTACGGTGCTCCCGGAAGGATGAAAATGGTGAGGTTCAAGGCGCCTTAAGAAGATGAATCACTTTAAAGTCGCTATTGGGCTAAGACAAAGTGCTCGTGAACATTTTCCACGTTATTACGTAGAAGCACCGATAGGGACGTCCAAGATAAGAACAGAAAAGAGAAGGTAGTGTGGCAAATTCAAGGAGAAAACCCACCTTGATTATGAGCACAGGCACTGGCAGGGCGATAGTCCATATGTTCACGTCCACGGCAGAAATGATGGTCCTTTCACATTAAATCAGCAAGAAATTCTGACAGATTGGAGCAAAATTTGAAACAAGGAAGAAAGAAAAAAAACTAATCCCAACAGAAGTTTCAAGGGAATCATTCATAGATTCCTCTAGAATGTGCAGAAATGAATACTGTCATCAACCCCCTCATATGCTGGGATCATCGACCCCACTCAACCATTCCCCTCAGGTCCGGATTGACGGCACTGACTACTACACAAGACCACATCAAAGATGTCTCTGCCTAGCGGCAAAGTGATCAAGTGTCCGAAAACGAGGTGAAGGAGTCCTGTTTGCGAGGGAAAAACCCTCTCATACAAGTATGGATGTCAACTGACGCTGATGATCTCGAATCATGGGTTATGATACCGTTGGTTCCATGTCCACATATCTAACTTGTGAAGGCTCATCACAAGTCAATGGACGCAGGCGAACAAACAGATACTATCGTAACACAATGACAACTCATCGCCAATTCAGCAAGGTCGATGATACAGATGGCAGGCATGCTGCTGCTTGCCATTACGATATACACGCCGCAGCACGATAGGGGTTGACAAGCACAGTAAAAGTTTCGAGAAATATGACAAAGGGAACAAAGAATGAAAAAAATACACTGCAGAGGCCACTCACTTTGAGTCTCAGTCCAAGAGCCCTGCCAGCGGACAGGTGTAGCGACTTCGCATGTTCTAAAGCATGCTGGTAGGCAAGGAAGCAGTATCTCCACGACGTTCACATAGGAATGAGGGCGTGGATGTTGGTTCCCAATGTAAATGGTTTCAAGTTTGCAGAGAAAGATGGAAGTCGGGAACGAAAGAACAACGAACCAAGAGCAGTGAATTTTAAGTAAATCAAGCTCAGCTTGAATCCCCGCGGGCCGGGCCCGCAAGACACTGCAGTGTTGGCGATCCAAGTTTGCCTCGGGCTCAGTGCTGCGTATCATTACTTGACATCCTGAGCACGCAAAAAGCACTCTGACAGGTCTCCACGGCTTTTTTATTGCTGGCTCGAACACTATTTCCGAAGAAAGCAAAAAAAAAAACTGCGAGAGTTGGAGGAGCAACGGAGAAGCAGATGAAATAAAGTCCCAGGGGAAAAAGATATCGTACGCTACAAGTGAACGAATTTGGAACGAATTCAAAGGCCAAATTTGCAAGGCAGGAAGTCTGCTGTCTATTACCAAGTTCCAGAAGACTACTTAGGAAGACTGCGCAGAACACGAGCCAGACGCTTGTGCTCGATACGCAATACGTATGTTGCGGCACGACAGATATTATACCGTTTAAAGGCAATCAACATATCTTGCATCTCGCGCCAAACTCCAGAGTGTTTTTTGAAGGGTTTTGATGACTCTCTTTCCTAAAGGATGGTAGTAGAATGGACGGCTAGCAGGCGCGCTGCCGGAATAGGAAATGGCCTTGACAAAAGGAGATAAGGTATACGTAGAAAGAAAACATAACGATAAGATAGTTTATGGAGGCTAGGTTTGCCCCATGCAGTGCGATCTGAATCTAAAAGGGAGGTTTAGACAATATAGGCCAACCGACATGGCGCATTAACAGGACGAAGAAAGAAGCCCTACATATAGCAATTGTGCGCCCTTCGCGGTATTTGAACTATCGAGCACCAGCAAGCTAAATCAGTTCAATTAGAAACACGGAGACAAAGCTTTGCGGCCGCCACCACAAAATAAAAGTCCGAGATGAGTGGATTGTAACAATACAGGTCGACTTTAATCCAGACATCTGAAGCACAGTCATAAGTACGGTAATTCTGCTGAGCACGTCAAACCAAGTCTATAATCCAGAGCTAAAGCCTGTTAGATCCCTTCCTGGTAGGGAGAAATTTGGCGAAGGTAATGAAGTCATTTGTCTGTGGTCAGACGTAAGAAGGTTCCACCATAAAAAAAACACTCAGTGCTTGGACCTCGTCAATGAACACTTTCGTTACACACAATGAGGAACGATACCAAAATGCTGCTGAAATTAGGTGACGAGGAGAGTGACACCCATTCTGGTGGCGACTCGCCACAGGCCAAGCGTTAAGCAAATGGCTATGAGCCAAAGTTCCCGTCTGCATGTTGCATTAACAAGTTTTTTCAAGTTCAGAAAGGGAAGAGGGGCTCGGACAGAACGACGAAGATGAGAGTCAAACACGCAACTTGAAGAGACAGCAGCGCTTTTATATAAGGAATGGAAATGCCAATGCAGAATGCATGCACAGATAATTCTAGCCACGCACCGCAAGAAGAATCTGAAACATCCACCATGACGGCTTCCAGATGATGAGGAGCAACTAGATATATTATAATGACCTGCAAACGACACTCACGGCATTCCAGCAGGCGATTAGTGGGAGACGCAAAAAAAGTATGTTACTTCCTGAGACTGATCAACTTCCTTCCTCTCGCCCTCTCAATCTCGCCTTTACCCTTCACACCCGCGCCCTTGCTCAGCTTCTTGCCCTTGCCACCAACACCATCGCCCATACCCGTGGGCGCATGTCCGGCATGCAGCATGCGGAATGCCGCCTTGATGACATTCAGCCTATTCCTGCTGCCCCACACCTTCCCGCTGATATCCTTCAGCCCCGCGGCGCGCAGGATCTGATGCAGGTACGGGTTGCACCGGAGCCCGAAACCGACGGGGCGCGGGCGGAGGAAGACCTGCGTCGCGCCGAGCTTCGTGGACATCTCCGTCCAGATCGTGCGCTTCTCGAAGCGCTCGACCCAGTCCATGTTGCGCACCGCGGCGAGGCGCGCGGCTCGCAGGGCGGCGGCGCTATTCGAGTGCTTGCCCTCGCCGTACCCGACGAGCCCGTTTCCGTCCCCGACGAGCACCATGAACGCGACGCGGCGGATTTTGCCCTTTCCGGTCTGCTGCACGACCGAGCGGCGCATGAGGATGGACTGATGGAGGTTCGCCAAGTACTTGGAGTGGACGGGCAGCGATTTGAAGATGTCGCCCTCCTCGCCTTGGGCGTCCGGGTCGAGCTCGTCGTCTTCGAGGAGGTCGTCGCCGGCTGTTTCGGCGTAGTCGTGGAAGACGGAGCGGTGGTTGCGCACAATGACGCGATTGTGGAAGGGAGAGTCTGGGGTGGGGGGGAATTCGGTAACATGCTGAGGGTCCAAAATGGCGTCGTGCTCCATAAGATTTGGGTAGGGAATCATTTTGCTTGGCGGTTCTGTATAAGGAGGTGAGCGTCAGGGGAAATTCGCAGGCCAGCTGCAGGACGTACTGGAAGTGTCGTCGATTCTCCACTGGTCAATTTTGACAGTCTTGAGACCCTCTGCGATACTCTGAGGTTGGACAAGTTCGATGCAGTCCTCCGCCTTCGTAGCGTCGAATGAAGGTGGGTTCAATTGTACGCCACGACGCAGCAAGAAAGTCAGAACTGGTACGACAGCTTGCGCGTCGGTGTCATGTTTCCATTCGTATAAACCCCATAGACGTTCGAAATCTTCGGCTTCGCTCATTTCCAAGGTCCTTATTACGCCTTGAACGGCTGACGTTTCGAACAGCGTGCAGAGGTAATCATGTTGGGTGCTCCCTGCGAAACGTACGTGTAAGGCGTTGAATAAGAACTAAATTTGCAGACTCGCCTCGAGAATTCAATACCTCCCTTGCTTGTGGTGCAAACCACGACGCAAAATACTGGTCAGGATCGAATTTGCCAACAGACGTTGTATATGTTTCTTCAAAGCTGAGTTCGGGTTCGGGTTCGGATTCGGGTTGAGGTTCTTCGACTGGAATGAACAATGAGTTGCCAGCACGGTTATAAGACCGAAAGAGACATGTTCGATTCGCACCTTCGCCAAAGTCTGCTGGGTCTAAGAGTCGCACTTGTGGGGTAGGAGTATCAGTCCGCGTTCAAGTGACCACGTACAGGCCTATAACGTACCTTCCGAGGGTCGCCCCCGTTTTGAGGTGCCTTTCTTCACATCTGTTGACCATAAGCTCAAACCCCACTCCGCTCAGGACATTTCCTAGCGTACCTTTCGGAGGCTCAGGAGCAGGAACCACCTCGTCATCCTCTTCGAACCCGAAAAGCGACGCATCCACTTCGTCGATTTTTTTCTTCTTGTTCTTCACAGCTGTAGGACCGAAATTCCGCGATGGCGTGCTCGACAGCGCACGGGCGAGGGTCCTGCTACCCGACGCAGTGCCTTGTGTGCGTATTGCGCGCGAGATAGGGCGCAGCAGCAGCAGGCGGTTCATGAGTGGCAGGAAATTTGTGACCAAGTCGGGAACAGACGCCGCGGTCGTTGCCCAAAACAGCGAGGGAAAGTATCCCAAAAAGGAAATTCCGTATGAGCAACGCGTATTCACCGACCAGAACCCCGGTCCATCTCTCTTTCTCCTACCTTCCTACTTATCTTCCATCCAACATGCCCTCTGACAACTCAGATTCTGCGCACAACTCGGCACTGGCTGACCTGCAGGGGTCAGATCTATCCAACCTGTATGGGGTGATTGATCGAGACAAGTGAGCGCTTGAGATCGGCGATATTTCGAGTTCATCTAGACATTCATCGAGTCAAGCGTGTACGGCCTCAATCTAACAGTACCAGAAGATGCGAAAGAGGTTATTAAACCTTGGGACCAGAGAGAGGACACTACTAAATATGTGGATTCGAACGTTGACGACCAGGTGCGGACGAATTACTCATCTTGACAGTATTCGTGCTGCAAAAATTGACTTTTGGTTATAGCTTATCATCCATATCCCATTCACGGAAAACGTTCGAATAAAGTCTATTTTGCTAAAGCTAGGTTGATCTTACATTTCACCTCCCGGCTGAATTTGCGTTCAACTTGGCTTAGGCAGAGGAGAAGCTACACCGCGTCATCTCAGAATATACGCTAATCGCCCGACGGCCATCGATTTTGGAGAAGCAGAAACGACAAAACCTCAGCTAAACATCAGTATTCTAGAAGGAGAAACCAGTGTGGTCGAATATCCCATGAGAGTGGCTTCATTTACCAGCGTGCATTCGCTATCGCTGTTCTTCGTACGCGCCCAATACCCCGGTTCTACTCCTTAAAATTCTAATCACATTTTCCTCAGAATGACGCCGTAGGCGAAGAGGTCTCAAGAATATATTACATCGGATTCAAGGGCGACATGCGATCGACGAAACGAGAAGTGAATTCGAAACTAGAGGTGCCTGCACCTCACGCTGCCGATGCTGCTCTTACGGACAGGGTTTCCGAAAGAGCAGCGGGACAACAAACGACCGCTCGATAATGAATATTCTTCTATCAACTCTCCCGAAACTCTACCTAGATCATCGTTCGTCACTGCTTTTCTACTTCATATAAATGTAAATACCCTCCAGATGTGATATCAACCCTGAACTCCAGGCCGTCAGTGGTGATCTACTAAGGAAACACGAGCAGCAGACTACGCCATTTCCATCGTTGGAGGAGAGAGATTCAGCCAGGGGATCGTGATCTTGATTTTAGAGGCGGCATTTATATTCCCAAGGGCTCCTCCGTTATCATTCCGGCCCCAGAAAATCCGAATTGAGAGCCAGTCTTCTCCCTTCCATCCGCGCCGAGAGAGTGAGAGCCCGCAGCATCAGCTTCAAAAACAGTTTGCATCGTTGCAGATGGCATGATCGAATACCCGTCAGATGAAGTGCGGAAACTATTCATCGTAGTCCTCCGCATCGCCCTGCGTGCCTCGCGCGTCGTCTCTGGACTGGCCGCAGAGTCGAAGCTGAGAACGGCTGTCAGTTGCTTGCACTGTTCCCCATCGGTTATACTGGGGAAGCTCAGAGCCTCTTGTGCTCGCGTTCGGGCCTCTTGCAAATCGTTTGCGCTGTTGTCTCTTTCGTAACGGTGGAAAAGGAGCATGGGGACAAACCAGAGCGCCTTTGCGTAGCGAGGATCGTTTTGTGGCATGGCACTCTGAAGTGTGGATCGGTAGAAATGGATTGCGTCGTCCAAATACTGAGGAGTAGTGGGGTTGGGTGCTCTTTGCTCCTCCTGCCTGTCGAATCGATAGTGGTTGATCCAAGCCAGAGTGTACAAGCATGAATATTGAATATCCAGGTATTTGTTCTGTGCGAGACTGTTGGCGTCCATGAGACACTGAATAGCGCTCTCTAGTTGGTCGTCCTTTGATACGGTGTTATAAGACATCCAGTGCGCGATCCCGAGCTCCTTGACGGCTTCAGCGTGGGGTTTGGATGTCGCCTCTGTGTGGTCTCGAGCGTCTCTGTAGAGTCGGATTGCTTGCTGAACGTCCGTGCTTTGTCTATTCTTCACAAATCGCTCTCGATACGCCTCGGCGAGGTTGACAAGTAGAGTCGGATATTGGTCAGGTTTGGGTTCACGGGCCTGCCATAACGTCAGGGCTTCATCGTCGAGCTTTATGACCTCGTCCAGTAGATCTGCCGCTCGTGTAGCATTTTTCTCGTCGGTTTCATTCGCGGGGCCGCCGGAGCGGTACATATCCCACTTCATAGTCGCTAGATTGACCAGTACGGCCCCGAGATTTGGGTTTCTTGCCCTGCGATAGTGATCTGCCGCAAGGTTGTAGGACTTAACGGCCTTAGTGAGCAAAGCCTGCGCGTCTGCGCTGTCCCGCTGCGATGCCTCGATACCTTGGAATTCGCTGTACGCCTCGATTCCAGCGTCGAAAGCTTTATCACCGGGGTCTTCGGGCGTCGAACAGAGCCTGCTGCAAAAACTTCCCATCGCAAAATCTGGAGAACTGGTCAATTAATGATACTGCTAGCAGTCAATTTCGGTCTGAGAACACACCTAGGAAGTCGAAAGAGTGAGTTCTATTAATAGAACTTGAGAGGAAGGAAGTGCAAAATGGCGGACACAGGGTCTCGATGCTCGTCTTTTTCGACCGTTGAGTATGGGAAACAGAAAATAATCAAGGACGTATATATAGGCGCGCTCAAACCGATGATCGACAGGCGACTACCTCATGTTCTCCTCGTGTCAACTGTCTCGGCACCGCCTATCATATTAGTATCAAGCTTTTCAGGTCTTTTTCCAGTCATCCCAAACTGCGGATTGTGATATATCGCAGCATTTATATAGAAATACTATGGCTTAGTATAAATACGGAGAAAAACTGGGTGTTGAGTAATGAGGGTGCGTTCTGTATGGTACGGGTAATCGGGGATGCTACGTACGGGAAATTCAAACAAATTCAATCGTGTGGGATTTATAGCTGCAATAATTCTAGAAAGCGTACTACTTTGTAAAAATAATGAATTTAGAAGCTTTTTTGCCGTATGAGCGTAAAATTAAATGCAGCAGGTCCGAGCAAGGAACTTAGCGCGCGCTTAATCGCATGTGTTGCTACCCGCGAATCGATCAAAACATTGCTCTGGAATTGCTACATAATTAAAGTGCCTCATTACTGACCATGAGGCAAGTAAGGCTTAATGCACGAGGCTTCTATTGGGATTATTAAAAATATTCCGTTAATAGCTACGCTTGGCACTTCAAAGCAAAGATCGTATACAGAGGCAAAATAAGCGCCCGTTTTTGGAACTGATAAGCGAAGCGCTACTGTTGGTGCGATGAGTCCTTTAGGTCGGAGTCCGACTTTCTGTGAAGATAGATCTGTCGGTACACAGAACACATTAGGAAGATGAAACATAAGTAAGATAATAAGGCTCGATTGAATGATTCAAGAAGCATCCATTATAACAAAAGTAATGGAAAAAAACAGCGTACCCTGTATTATCAACAAGCTTCAGTACGCGAGATGTAGTCAAGAAAGTGCTAAGGAAAGACTAGAAGTGTAAGATTTACTTGTTACAACTCAATAGCGATAGTCGTCGTACCTTGAACAATAAATTAATAACTCGCTGACGGAAGTTCCTTGCCGAGTTCAAGCTCCGCGTCAACGCACGTTACGCACCAACATTCCTCCAACTTTGCTCCAACTTTTCAGAAACGCATAACCTCATATTTTTATGCAAGCTTGCATTCTGCTGATATTTTTCTGCTCTGATTAACCTCTCACTTCGACATAACACGGCGTCCAATACACTCTGGAGTTTGGTATAGGCTTCAGGCATTGGTCGACCACCTGAGCAGCGAGCTCAACAACTGCGGTTTGGTCTTTCAGAACCCTCACATCGACTCGCAACTCTACTTAATCTTCGCAGGGACAAGCTATCTTGAGTCGCTGACCAAATCCCCGGTCCCTCTCTTCCTCCTGCTTTTCATGCTCCTGACAAGTCGGATTCTGCGCACAACTCGGCACCAACTGACTTGCAAGGGTCAGGTCTATTCACTTGTATGAAGGATTGATCGAGATAAGTGAGTGCTTTAGATCGGCGACATTTCGAGTACTTCTTCATCGCGTCAGAATATAGATCAACGGGCGACATGCCATCGACGAAACGTAGGCGAATTTGAAACTGGATAACAAACGACCGCTTGATAAAGAACTATTGACTCTTCCGAAACTCTACCTAGATGATCGTTCGTCACTACATTTCTGATTCGTATTTGGTGACAATGCCCTCCAGATTTGGTATCAACCCTATGCTCCTGGTCATCAGCGATTTGCGGAGAACGTACAGCAGACCACGCCTTGCCGTCATCTGAAGAAAGATTCATCTGGTGGACTCTAAGGGGATTGTGATCTTCAATAGGAGTGGAATGTTACGGATGAAGAGTAGTGAGAGCAGAAGGCTCCTCTGTCACTGCTCCGCCCCCGAATTGATCAGTGTGTTTCTCTTGTCCGTCCCCACCAGCAAAGTGAGACGCAGCATCGCCAGCTTCGGAAACTGTTGGCATCGTGGCCGTTGCAGACGGCATGGTCAGATAGTCATCGGATGAAGACCGGAAACTGTTCATCGTGGTCTTCCGAATAGCCCTGCTTGCGTCGCGCGTCTCCTCTGAACTGGCTTCAGAGTCGAAGTCGAGGACGGCCCGCAGTTGCTTGCGCACCTCCTCATCGGTTGTACGAGGGAAGTTCACAGCGTCTTGTGCCCACCTTTGAGCCGCTTTCAAATCGTCTTCCTTCTTGTCCCTCTCGTACCGGTGGAAGAGGAGCATGGGGACGAACTGGAGGGCCTTTGCGTAGCGAGGATCGTTTTGTGGCATGCCCCCCTGAAGTGTGGATCGGTAGAAATCGATGGCGTCGTCCAAATAATGCTTAGCGGGGTTGCGCGGTCGCGGTCTTTGCTCCTCCTGCCTGTTGAACCGATGATGGTTGATCCAAGCCAGAGTGTACCAGCACGAATATTGAATATCGGGGTATTTGTTCTGTGCGAGACTGTTGGCATCCATGAGACACTGAACAGCGCTCTCGAGTTGAACTTGGTCGCCCTTTGATACTGTGTTATACGACATCCAGTGCGCGATCCCGAGCTCCTTGACGGCTTCAGCGTGGGGTCTGGTGGTCGTCTCTGTGCGGTCTCGAGCGCCCTCGTAAAGTTGGATTGCCTGCTGAATGTCCTTGCTTTGTTTATTCTTCACAAAGCGCTCCCGATACGCCTCGGCGAGGTTGGCAAGTAGAGTCGGATATTGATCAGGTTTGTGTTCTCGAGCCTGCCATAATCTCAGGGCCTCGTCGTCGAGCTTTATGACCTCCTCCAGTAGATTCTCCGATCGCGCAGCATTGTTCTCGTCGGTCTCCTTCACGAAACGGTATACATCCCACTTTACAGTCGCCAGATTGACCAGTACGGCCCCGAGATTCGGATCGCTGGTCCTCCGATAGTAATCTGCCGCAGTATCGTAGAATTTGATAGCATTCTTGAGCAAAGCCTGGGACTCTGGACTATTCCTCTGCGATGCATCGCTTTCTTTGAATTTACCGTATTCGTCATCACCGTCATCGAATGCTTTATCGCCAGGGGTTTCTTCAGCCGGCTTTGAGCGGCAGCAGAGCCAGGTCCAGCAGTTGCTGCAGCGGTTGTCCATCGCGAATGTCTAAAGAGATGATCAATCAATGGCACTGTTGGTGATCAATATCGGTTTAATAGGTCACACCTAGGGGTAGAACGAGGTGTATGAATATAACTTGAAGGAGAAGGAGGTGCAAATCACAGAAAAAGGATGTCGATTCTCTTAAGTATGTATGTATAAGAAAATGGGCCTGAATTAGATACGTGAGCGCTTCCAATGAATTCAGTTCGGTAGCGCTAAGCGAACTATAGGCTCTCATATTTTTTCCACATGTCAAAATTCTCGGCTCCACCTATCATTTGTGCGATAAGCTTTCCGACCATGTCGAGCTGCTGATAGCTCGCAGCTTTGAGGAATCGGAATAAGAGTATTGAGAAAAGAGGATGTGTTGAGTGCTGTTCACGTTGTGGCACGAGGACGCTACGTACGGGATATACAATTGTGTGAGATACACAGCGGCAATACAAATTCCGGACAGCGTATTCCTCATTACATTTAAGGCATGGCCGAGGAAATTGTTTTCCAAAGAGGTGACATTAAAAATGATTAAATGCGGCGGGTCCGAGCAAGAGCCCTGAGCGCGCGCTTAAGCGCCTGGGTTGTTACCCGCGATCATGACCACTTGCCTCATTGCTGACCATGAGGCTCAAGGTTTGATGCACGAGGGTTGGATCTATGCAATCGGTAGATGTTCTGCGGCCACGACTAACTGGTGTTCCAGGAACATGTGTTCGGTGCCATTCAGCTACTCATAATTTATAGTGAAGGAGTCGGAGTCGGATGAGTGCATCGAGACTGAGGGAATTCAGAATATCGACTGTGTGACTGCACATGATACTAGGACTACTGTTCAAGAAAAAAATGTTATGGATAATGAATCATAACAAGCGCCCTCAAGCGCCCGTGTCACCTAGAACAGACTCCGACAGAGCAAGCGACACGCCACTGTGCACGGTGCTATGTAGCTCTTCGTGTTACCGGTAATTGAGGCCGCAGTCATGTTTGCAAAGATAGATCTGTCAAATTTCAATAGACACAATGAATGAACATAGCTTATTGATGTATATAAACGTTCCTGTTATACAATCTACATGGAATAAATGGGGGCGAGAGCAATAGAATATCATAAAGTTATCCCATATATAAAATAATAGGGCCCGTTCAAAGGAAGGAAAACCAATTTGTTCACAGAACAGTATGAGAAAAACAAGAGAAAAACAAAGTATTACGACGGGGTCACTCAAGGTCGTACTATCCTTGTATTGATTACGAGCTTGGGTACGCGAGGCGCATCATGTTCGGCCTTAGGAGAAGCAGGGATCCAAGGCGGATTCGAGACACGGAGGGGGGAGCTCGCAAAGAGGTGCCCGACATGCGTCTTCGTCGGAGAAAGAGGTGGTTGTTCGTCCGAAACATCATCCACATCGTACGGGCGTACGCTGCGGGCAGGAGAAATCGGAAGAGGGGATACTTCTGCTCTGAAACCCGAAGGCGACAACGGGGATGTTGGCCCGGGGTTTTGACTGTGGGCGTCCACAGTGTCGAGAGTCGCACGGCGAAGAGCGACTCGTGCTACTCCTGTCATTGCAGCATTAGGAGCAGAGGCGAATGCGACGATGGAAGTCAGGCTCTGGTGCTCCTCCGGTTGCTCCTCCGTATGAGCGCTATAATGATTTAACGCCAACGTAGCGAAATATTGCGCATCTCGCAGATCCTCTTCTTGGCGATGCTGGTCGTATCGATACCAAAGGGTCAAGGAAATCGCCCGAAGAGCCTGCGGATAGCAAGAATGGGTATTCTGCATGAATTCAATGGAGGATCGATAGAAGGAGATGGCCTGTGAAAGGTACTCCTCTGCGTTAGACGATAGGAAACCCTCTTGCTTCTGAAACTTGGCATAAGATATGCAAGCCAGGTTATACGCACAGTTGGCTTTTGCGGAGCGATTCTCTGCGGTGCAGACGTCATAAGCTCGTTGGAAATAGGAGATGGCCCTTTCCATTTCGTTGCCGGTTCTCGTATAACCACCATCGGTCGTGCGATACAATTTCCAATAGATGCTACCGATTATTTGAAGTATTTCCAGGTTTTCGGGAGAGCCATACTGGGTCCGGTAAAGGGCCTTTTCGTATAATTCGATGGATTTGCCGACGTCCGATCGATCATGCCATTGCTCGAACCGTGCGTTGTATGCGTGTGCCGTATTCGTGAGCAGGTCCCTGTAGTTGGAAGGCCTCGAGTCCTCGGCGACAGGCAGTAAAACCTCTAGGGCTTCTTCGTAGGCTGCTATGACGTTATCAAGCCTCTTGTAGTGTTCGCCCGCTGACGTGTATAGCTCCCATTCCGTATTCGCGAGGCTGAAAAGGGCACACACGAGATTTTTCTTGTCCTTCCGGTCGCGACAGCGCTGTGCTGCATCGAAGAAGAGCTGAGCGGCATTTTGTAGAAGTGATTGCGCTTGATCGTCTGTTCGATTGGGCAAGGAATTGAGCTTTTGTTGGACATGCATCGCCCTTTTCAGCAAGGTCTTTGGAGAGCTTTCACAGCATCGACGTAAATTGTGACAAAATGAACTGAAGAAAGGCATCGAGGCAGAGAAGGCTCTAGGGAAAGATCATAGGTGTAAGATTCATTGTTACAGGTAAAATAGCGGTAGTCGTACCTTGAAATATTTCAGAGAAATTTTGTGAAAAAAAATGGAGGATTTAACAAGAAACAGATGTCCAGCACCTGCGTGTATGAGAGAAGTGGGGATAGAAGCTCGAGTACATACAACGAGCTCATTTATGCGGTCACAACCGTGCGGCGCCTGCAAGTCCACATCGTTATAAAGGCCGATGTGTCGATTTGAATCTAGTCAACTCCAGGCTCGCCGATAATAAAAAGCAGTGTTGGCCTTACTGTCGCCATGAGCTCGCAGGTGTGAGGCTGTTCTGCATTTCGAGATCCCAGTAGAGCAGAGCATGGTCCAAGGCACGAGGTCAACTGACGAGCTGCCATGGATTGAATGCGAAAGGCAGTCGCGCTCAATCGCAAAAGATCGGTGTTTGAATCGCAATGGTATCCGTCCTTTACAAGCATCCACTTTACAAGGTGTTGAAAATGAGAATCTATTTTGGTTAACACTAGTACAACAATATCGCGGGCTATCTGTATCGGACAATTGAGTTAGGAATTAGGAAGAGAATTGGTTTGCATAGCATGATGTTTGACATGGACGTACTTACCCTAAAACGCCCCAAATGCAACTTTAGACCACGTTGCATCCCGATGGTGCGCTGGCGTATAAGTACATTTCGACTCTCCTTGGCAGGCGGTACTTGAACTTGAACCCTAGCAGAATTTTGCATACGACGTGCAAGAGATAGACAGCACGTTTCTGCTACATATCTCAAGGAATGAAGAGGCGTTGATATTAAAGAAAGTGCAGCCTTGAGAGACGAATGAAACGAAAGGCATCAGTACATCACCTTCCATGTTTCCGATCCCTGACTGTATATGTTGAACAGCTTGTTAATAGTAATAAAGCACTGGGTAGGTCATGTCGAGCGTAGGTGTGGAGGATTCATGAACCACATTGATTTCGTCGTGCAGTATACCAGCTATCATTTGTTGAAACCTGATCGAATCCACGTGTAGAGAGTTCGACAGTATAATCGCGAGGCCCTTTCCAAGATTCCGTATACGACAGGTGTTGACAGGAGGAATGTCCATTACAAGTGGTTTCGAAAGCAAACATCCAGGCAACGTCAAGCTTGGTCCAGGCCGGACGGAGTCGGAAGTTCCTTGCCGAGTTTAAGCTCCGTTTCAAGTTCAACGCACTAACATTCCTGAGCTCGCGGCCTCTTCCTCCCTCCCTTTGCCCTCCATCTATCTTTTCACGAACGCGTAAATGATTCCACCCATATATTTTATGCAAATTTGGACTCTTATGTTGTCCTTCCAAAGTTCCACTCTAATTAACCCCTCATTTCGAGGTAAACCAGCGTCAATAAACTCTGGTATAGGCTTTAATATATGCATCGGTCTTGCATCGGTCGACCACCTAGGTATGTGTTTGCATTTGACCTCACTAGCCAGTTGATTAAATGTTTTTGCGACAGGTAGTTCTCTAACGCTTCATTTATCTGGATCTGTTTTCGAATGGTTGATCGGCTAAGCTCAACAGCTGCGGTTTGGTCTTTCACAACCGCCCTTGAACTTGGTGAGGCAGCAGATGCTTCGTGTCGACTCGGAACTTCAATCAGCGCTCGCATGCTAACCGTACGATTCAACGCCAGGCAGTTTTACATATTAAATGGGGCAAAACTTTAAATATGCAACATTGCCCATACTCATAACATTCTAGTTACATCAGACCAGAAGAGCCTTGCGCTCTACATTTATCCCAACCCTCTCCGAGTTCGAAATCCTGGCGCTCGCTTAGGAGCTCTATCGCTTGAACGTGGTGCGCAATATCTGTCCAAGTGACATCGACTCCTTCGTCGGTAGCGCGTTCGAGACGAGTCTTCTCTCCCAGTCCACATTGGAAGATTGCAACATTCGGTGCGGATGTTTGGAAATGTGCACATCCGCTTTCGCGCTTTCCTGCCAGGCTCTGGGCATTCCAGCATTGTATCCAATAAGCGTTCTGTGCACGACCGGGTTTACAGTTGGCCTAATTTTTGTAGCAGAATGAAAGATATCCTCGGCACACTCATCGGGTCTTGACTAGCGTTATGAACATGTTGCTTCTTTTTGCGGTTCTTTGTGCATCTTGTGCCTTCTCGGAATCGGCGGACTGGTGGCTGCTATAGCCTATGGCTCATTCGCAGATCCAACCCAGTAAACCCGACATGTTTTGTCCGTCCTTGCCGACAATGAGCGTCGCAACTGTTGGCATCCGTTACTCGTCAGATGCAGAGCAAAAACTGGTCTTTGTGGTCTTCCGCATAGCTCTGTCGGCGTCGCGCGTCGTTTCTGGACTGGCCGTAGAGTCGAAGTTGCGAACGGTTGTCACTGCTCATCCTCTTTTTCGAGTCGCTGACAATAGATCTTAGCTCATGTATATGGCGCATCTGGTTACCTGACCTGCTATGCGAGGTGATTGGTGTCCATGAACGAATGGTGTTTTGTAGTTGCTCATAGTGTCGTCACCATACGATTTACAGTTTACATATTGAACTCTGTTCATCGAAATTCTGCGAATTAACCATCGTGAAGAATGATAGATGCCTCGAAGGTAATCGCATTAGTAGGGGCGGACGATATTAAGTACATATAGTATATCATATTGGATAGGGAAACTGAGCTAATATATAAGAGTACATAATACTAGATAGGAAGCAGGGAAGTTAACATATACTATAAGAAAGAAATCTAAATCATGATACCGACAGACTAAGGACATATAAAGGAAAGACAAGCACAGCTCAACGACACTATCCAGCGTGTGTTTGCGTGAATGATACAATGCCTATGAGTCACCATCAGGAGCAAGGGCCTGAACGGGGTTGTTGGTTTTATTGGCCGGCCGCGCTACTTGTATAGCAGGATCATAGCGCAGCGCTGGAGCCGCTGACCGCTGTCGTCATTCTTGGACGATTGGCGTATCGCGTGTGATCAAGGGACGATGAGAAATAGTGTCAGCTGCCTGTGGGACATTATCGGGAGTAGGGACTTGCTCCGAGTCGACGCTGTGATGACGGTCGTCGGCCTGTTGAGCCTGTTGTGGAGAACGACCATCACCTTCGTCGGTCATCACAGACACTGCTAGAGGTTCTGCTGGTTGTCGTGGTCTGCGGGCAGTTGCCTTATGGTGCGTGGTCGGAGAACGCAGGGAATCAGCGCCAGCCGCCTCTGGGACGCCATCGGGGACCCGTTCGGCATTAGCATTGGTGCTGATGTCGGCGTCGGCGTTGGGCGATATGGACGCTAATGGTAAACTATGAGGATTGCCATGGTTCGTCATCGCAGGCACTGCTAGAGCCTCTGCTGGTTGTCGTGATTTGTGGGCAGTTGGCGTACCGCGCGTGGTCGAGGAGCGTTGTGAATTAATACTAGCTTGTGGAACACCATTGAGTGCAGATGTCTGTATAGGATTGGCGTTGTCGTTGGCGTTGGCGGCCCGTTTGCCCATTCGCGGAATATGATCATCGTCTGCGTTTGGCTTCGCTAGCACGGCTGGAGGTTCTGGTGGCTGTCGTGGTTCGCGGGTAGTTGGCGTACCGCGCCTGGTCAAAGGAACATGTAGATTAGTGCCAGCTGCCTGCGGAACGCTATCAGCCGCAGGTGCCTGTGCTGGATTGAAGCTGGTAATGGCGGCCCGTTGCCTTACTCGTGAAGAGTGATCACCGCCTACATTTGTCGGCGCAAGTACAACGGGAGATTCTGGTGGTTGTCGTGGTTTGCGTGTAGCTGGCGAATCGCGTGTAGCCGACGAAGGTGCACCATCAGAAGTGGCGGCCTTTTGGGCTACTCGAGAAGAATGATCGCCACCTTCTTTCGTCGTCGCGAGTACCATTGCAGGCTCTAGCGGCTGGTGTGGACTACGGGGAGTTGATTTATGGCCTATGGTCAAGGGACGAAGAGAATTAGAACCAGCGGCGTTTTGGTTCCCGTCGATGTTGGGGTCAATGGATTGATGCTGTATTCGTGGAGAATAATCATTGCCTTCCTTTGGCTTCGCAGCAACCATTGGAGCTTTTGGTGGCTGTCGCTGTTCGGAGGCAGTTGGCGTGTGGCGCATGGATGTGGAATGATAAGAATTAGAGCTGGGTGATTCACGCGGTACTTGGAGAGGTCGATCGTCGCCTTCTGTCGTCATCGCGGGCCCTACTGGAGGTACTAGTTGCAATGGTGTTTGACCATTTGGCATGCTAGGTGTGGCCAAGGAACGATGGGGATTAGTACCAACTGCCTGTGGGGCATCCTCAAAAGCAGCGGCCTGCGCGGTGTTGTCATCAACGACCTGTCGCCCTGCTCGTCCAGAATGATCATCGCCTGCACTTGTCGTCGCGGAGCTGGGTGATTCATGCGGTACTTGGAGAGGTCGATCGCCTTCTTTCGTCGTCGCGGGCCCTACTGGAGGTACTAGTTGCAATGGTGTTTGACCATTTGGCATACTGGGTGTGGCCAAGGAACGATGGGGATTAGTACCAACTGCCTGTGGGGCATCCTCAAAAGCAGAGGCCTGCGCGGTGTTGTCATCAACGACCTGTCGCCCTGCTCGTCCAGAATGATCATCGCCTGCACTTGTCGTCGCGGAGCTGGGTGATTCACGCGGTACTTGGAGAGGTCGATCGCCTTCTTTCGTCGTCGCGGGCCCTACTGGAGGTACTAGTTGCAATGGTGTTTGACCATTTGGCATACTAGGTGTGGCCAAGGAACGATGGGGATTAGTACCAACTGCCTGTGGGGCATCCTCAAAAGCAGAGGCCTGCGCGGTGTTGTCATCAACGACCTGTCGCCCTACTCGTCCAGAATGATCATCGCCTGCACTTGTCGTCGCGGAGCTGGGTGATTCACGCGGTACTTGGAGAGGTCGATCGCCTTCTTTCGTCGTCGCGGGCCCTACTGGAGGTACTGGTTGCAATGGTGTTTGACCATTTGGCATACTGGGTGTGGCCAAGGAACGATGGGGATTAGTACCAACTGCCTGTGGGGCATCCTCAGAAGCAGAGGCCTGCGCGGTGTTTTGTTGCCCTCCTCGTCCAGAATGATAATCGTCGCCCGCTATTGTCGATGTGGGTTCTGCTGATTCAATACAGCAGCAGCATTCGAAGGCACTGAGGTAACAGTCGGACATGCAGTCGGCGATGCTATTGATGCAGCTGAGGAGACCTTCGAGGCATCCGGACATCGAGCACATGTTAGGAATCTAAAGGCATTATGGTTCAGTAGGCACTCTGCTCTTAATGATTCTGGATTGGATACAGACTCACCCAACACTTCCAAGCACCAGGAGGATCAGAAAGATTGACCAAGACAAATGCCGTCCTAGTAGGCAGTCCTGAAGCAAGGGAAACGGTTTCGGAAAATCGTATCGAACAGTCTCTAAGGTGCAGATGTCGAGTTTACAGGCAAGTTATTTGGCAAGGGAGGATAGTTCTGGTGCGTTTGAGCTCATGCTTACTATCACTATTATATATGATCTCCGCCAACTTGTCAGAAGGTAGACGATGGGGACGACTGCCCACGGCTTCAACACTTGTGGCGTCCATGCTGGAATCTAGATAGTGTTTTCTGATCGCCAGGAATGTCCTATAGGAAGGCATTTAGTGAGATGAACTTCTGTCTGAAAGGCACGCACAACCCAGTCGCCAGGCTGAGCGCTCGCCGCTCGCTGGCGGTGAGAAAATTCATCAAGATAGCACGTGTTGAACGTTGAACGTTGAAGATACGCGATTCTGTCGAATGTTGACGTTGAAACGTTGATTCGTGCGATCTGAATTTTTGCAATGAAAGGCAATCTAGAGCAACTGATAGAAAACGGTTCGAAATTTGACTACACTAGTACCAGCCGGATTGGAATTTGAGCGACTGACACAGGGCTTTAACGGTCCTTACCGAGTGAATGATCGCAGTAAGGCTTTCGCTACATTAAACAGACGCCTTCTTTCCACGATACATATCCCGAATAACAAGTTTAGATAGCATCACAAACACCTGGTCTATATTACAACCCACGCTGTAAACATGTGGCACTATACAGTACGGTAAGGTGCGTAAACCAAATTGTGGGCACTGTGGGATTTTGCAAACGACATGTCTTTGTCCGGGGAAAATTCATATGAATCAAGTAAATCATCAGCAAGGTATCGTATGTATGTCGTTGGTCGAGAAAATGGGTCTTGCGTATTCTGTTTATTTTCTATTACTTGAGAGCCTTGGAAATATTGTGATCACCTGGCCAATGTCATTGATACTGCAGTGACATTTGAGTGACGTCAAACTCAATTGTGGAAGCCTATAAGCTTTCTATGCTCAGATTGGCGTGATAGAAAATGATAGTCAGTGTTTTAATTTAGGCAGAAAGTTTTGTTTCTCTCCGCGATCAGCGAATAAGGAGTCTTAATTTCAGGAGACGAGATTTTTAGAAGAAACCAGAAGATATTATTAGCAAGTCGAAAAAATCTGCGCTCTTGCCCGAGTAATGTAAATACTGTTACCCTACTTCCGCAAGATCTCATCGACCGAGAAAACATGCTGCAAGACTGAGACAAGTCGCAAGATAAGAATGCGTGTCGACAGGGAATAAACTGTTTCGGACAGACATATCCAGGAGGTAGCCCAAGTCATGGGCAATCGTAAGTCAGTAAATGGCATGCCCGGGACGCGAGGACACCTCAAGATTGTTTCAGAGCCGCCCAAACCCCCAGCCTTTCTTTGCACAAATTGCTACCTCGAGATAACACACCTGGCACGATTCATATGTCAAAAGCTCAGGGTTATACCAACGCATCGCACTCGCGGGTTGCTGCTTTAATTCAAAAGTAGGCTGGACTGCTGCAGCAGTAGGAGACAGCCGGTGTAGTCTACCGACCGCTACGTATGTTCGAGTGAATGTGGCTGCAATTACCGCGTTACTGCGCCAGCCCAAAAGTTGGTATGTGCACTTATTACCGTTCCTGCAGCCTTAGCCAGTGCCGTCATCTGCAGCTACTGCTTTAGGTTATTTCGGGTAATCTGCAAGAGTTCTACGAAGAGATCAGTGGTATCCATCTGACTGTGGTCGATAAGAAATGAGAACGCCGACGCCGAGCCGTCGGATCCCTTTCACTTGAATAAATTAAATTAAGCGCCTATGTCACGGGGACAGTGTGGGGGCATGGGGCATTCCAGTACACCATTGATGTTAAAGCTGACTCTGGACAAATATCTAGCTGTTCGAGAGGACCAGATCAGCGAATGGGAATGAACCAGACCGCGAATCTATAAGGTTACTTACATGGAGAGTATGTACACTTTTTTTACTAGATACAGATTGCAAGTAATAGAGATTGGCGGGTGACACAAGAAGGAAAGGAAACGGGATATCTAGAGGTTTTCAAAAAAATAGAGACCGAGTGCCTAAAATGGGCGCTTAATATTTCTCTCTGCTCTTTTCCTGGGCGTTTCGCACTAGCTCAGGATCGAGATATTGACGGCTCATCCTGAATTGTGAAATGTTCATCATCAAGAAAGCAAGGTCACGGTTTCCTTGGAGATTCCTCCCCTCTCGTCGATAGTAAGTTAGCGGTCAAATAGTTGAAGTGGAAGCTGAACGTTTTGCTCTTCCGCATCGCTATGCGTGTGGGGCCCGTCGTCTCTAGACGGGCCGCAGCACGGACGGCCGTCAGGTGCCTGCGCGGCGCGCGCCTACGCTGCTCCTCATCGCATCGGTGATACCGGAGAATGCCACAGCGTCTGCGTTTGGGCCTCTTGCAAGTCGCTTCCGCCGTTTTACCTTTCGTATCAATGAAAAAGGAGCAGAGGGACGAACCAGATCGTCTTTGCATAGCGGGTATCTGCCAGTGCCTACTGGACATCCCAGTTTTGGCGACTCCTCAGTGTGCTGAGTCCGGGGCTGCCGTGGCGACGTTGGCAAGTACTAGTAGAGTCGGATACTGGGCCGCCTGGGCGGGTGTGCGTTCATGGACGTGCCACACAATGCCATATCATCTCCTTCAGTGGCTTTGACAAGCTTGCAGGTTTGTTCTCGTCGCTCTCGTTCTTGTAGTAATACATGCCATCCATATCATACAAAGATTCCTTGGAATTCGTCCTATGTCTCAACTCCAGCCGCGGACGTCGAATGTTTTATCACCGCACTCGCAGCAATACACACAGAATATTTTGGCTTATTTAATTATACCATGAATAAAATTTTAACCATCATACTGGATGTTTTATACAAGCCGCGCATAAGGTAGTGCTAATGATACATGAATATACAGTAAAGATGATGGGAGAGAAAGCAATAAAATAAGTCGACAAGAAACCCGAAAGAAAAGAAATCAAGCCTCCTGGCTCTCCTTCTTGCCCTTTCCTGTCTTTGTTGGGAGTAGTTCGGGCGCAATATGGGGGACGACACCACCCTGCGAGATGACAACATCGCCGAGGAGCTTGCCAAGTCTGAGAGAGATTAGATGAGTACAAGTAAGGAGAGGAGAGAAGTAGAAAGACGTACTCCTCATCGTTACGGATGGCGAGTTGGAGATGACGAGGCACGATACGGTGCTTCTTGTTATCACGCGCAGCGTTACCTGCGAGTTCGAGAATTTCGGCAGCGAGGTATTCGAGGACGGCAGCGAGGTAGACTAAAGGCAGGTGTCAGAGGAAACAAACGATGAAGATCGAAGAAAGAGACTGACCTGGGGCACCAGCACCAACACGCTGGGCGTAGTTGCCCTTCTTTAAGAGACGGTGGACACGACCGACGGGGAACTGGAGGCCAGCCTTTGCTGAGCGGGATTGGGACTTGCCAGTGGCTTCGCCACCTGCAGCCTTGCCGGACTTTGATTTGCCGCTAACTTTTCCAGACATGATGATAGTAGGTTGGGTGGGGGTGGTGGTGGTGGGGTGTGGGTGGGTGGTGGATGTGGTGGATGAGCGAGAGATGTGTGGTGCCGTATTTATACCCGCCGCGTCCCAACAAATCAACAAAGACGCGTTGGGCGCGTCAGACCAAACAAGACCAACGTCACGTGGGTATGTGTAGGTATATATACAAGAGAGGCGTTGGCAGTGGTCGCTCTTCCAACTTTCCCTCCCACCACCACTAGCACCCGGCCTTTCTGCTCGCCCACCCATCCACTCGTAGACTATCCCATCCAAACGCATTGTCAATGGCTCCCAAACCCGCGTCGACTGCTGGAAAGGCCCCCGCATCCACTGCCTCGAAGGCACCTGCCAAGTCCTCGACTGAGGGCGCGAAGGCAGCGAAGAAGACCTCCAAGGCCGCAGCACCTGCTGACGGTGAGAAGAAGAAGAGAAAGAAGGTCCGAAAGGAGACTTACTCATCGTACATCTACAAGGGTATGTGACTTGGCTGGATTGTCTACTTGCTTGTCTCTTATCGTTATTCCTCAGTCCTCAAGCAGGTCCACCCTGATACTGGTATCTCGAACAAGGCTATGGCTATCCTCAACTCGTTCGTCAACGATATCTTCGAACGCATCGCCACTGAGGCTTCCAGTGAGTATTCACCTCATTGTTTCCTTCCTAGACATTCCTCATTAACGCGTCTTATCCTTTTCAGAGCTCGCTGCATACTCTAAGAAGTCTACTATCTCATCGCGTGAGATCCAAACATCCGTACGCCTCATCCTGCCTGGTGAGCTGGCTAAGCACGCCATCTCGGAAGGCACCAAGTCTGTAACAAGTACGTGTCTCCCTCATCCTTATGCTTACTGCGCGGTGTCTGACTCGGCTTGTAGAATTCTCGTCTGCGGGTGCCAAGTAGATGCAGGGGTCTTGGAACTCGACTTTTATCTTTGTGTTTTCGGCATCCATTGTACATCAGTGTATTTTTTCCTAATCTATCTGTATTTTGAAAACATCCTTGGTTGATTGTTGAGCACTTCAGACCCCATGATAGCACTTGGTTGAATGTTTGCTACTCTGGCTATTGACTACTGACTGGCTTCTATAGATTCCCTACACCATTCCCCCATCCATTTTCAATGTACTACTGTTTCGCCAACACTCGTTTCATTCGAGCTTTTTCATCCGCAAGTGGTCTACGTTCTGCTACAACACCGCAACGTGCGTCTTTCAACACGGTGAGATACCCTTAGGCATCATCAATCACTCGCGGGTCTACCAACTTTGAATGTTGGTGTTGATACCTGTGCCAGATCACCTTCTAAATTCACCTTCTCCATAATGCAGCATGCTCGCTTCGTTTGGGTGCTTGCTATGACTAGTGCGTATTCATTTTTATCCAACGAGTGACATAACCTGCTTACTGATTGGCTGTTGGCTCAGGTTTCGAACTCTGAGCATCCACTGCCAACGATCGAACGTCTCCGTTTGTCCTTCCTTCGTGGCATTCCGCTCCTCCGCTCCGTGATTCTCTACGATGTCACCCACCAGCTGACCCCGCGATCGACAAGCGCATGGCTCTGTGCTGGACGTGACGGCCCCAGGCGTCTGCGGCTTGCGCACCTCTATCGCTGTCGATCGCGAAGCTCGAACCTGCACTAAACTTGGGGTGAAGAGGCGAGGGTATGTATGATCACAAGGCCTCCCCTGGTCTCCGGGAGTCGATCGACGGAATGTTCCTATGATAGGCCCGGTGCGATAGCGGACGGTGATGCTGGTGTGTGTATTTCAGAGGATCACGATGATCGATAGGAATAATGTCGCCCATTTCACGTCGCTGGCAAGTCGCAGCTCGTGTTTTATGATCGAGCATCTGTGTCTTCGCTCGCCCCGCTCGCCCTATCGCGCCAAAAATACGATGCCCAGCAGCACTGTTCCCAACCTGCCGCCCACGGAGATACCGGTTATAACTTACCAGAACTTACCTCTTTCAAGCTGATTCGCATTTTTTCCAAGGACATCGCAAAACGCCCATGTAGTTGCGCCTGGACCAAGTGTGTGACACGTGACATGTGATGGGTTGACACCGACATTCACCAAGGACGTAGACAAGACGTAGATGCTGCGTGTATAGATGGATGCGCACTACAACAGACCTTAGGAACTCTTCTGCTCATTCACTCGATCCTAACTTGCTCTCACTCACACCACGCCTCTTTAATATCCACCCGCGAACCCGACTGCGAAAATATGTCCTTTGGATCCGATAACGACTCGGAGGATGCAAACCATTGCGCGCAGTGCGCCGTCCTATGTTGCTCCTCGATAGTGTTGCTTCTGGGGCTGATCATTTGGTCGGCATTGTTGCACGGACCAAATTTACATGCAGCTTTAACACTCGGTTTGCGCGTGGATGAATCGAGGACTGAGGTTCAAGTCTACGAGTTGAAAATCTGATGCATTTTTCGTCATCTGCAGGAAGTACGTCTTTCGAAATTCAGTTTTCATGGAATTACATTCCGGCCGTATGTTTGGGCACTTGAAACTTGAACAGGCGCGTTGGTATAATCAAAGTGGAGGTATATATTGTACGTATTGTCCGTGTATTACATTACTGAATAGTCCACAGCTGCCTTCAAGTCCAATACATGTACGGTCCCATCGCCAGAGCGGCTCAGATATCCCATATCTGGTTCTGGTTACCCGTCGGACCGCATCCCCATGTCTGCACCTGGGTTCCATTCGTGAGCACTCCTTTCGTGAGGTCAACGCATTGACCTGTAAATGATAGATTCGTGGCAATAATCAGCAACAGCACAATACACGCATCATATTCGAAAGCAGCCCGAACGGAAGATGTTTAACTTACCGTGGCTCTGCAGCCTGATCTGGTTCTGGACCGTGTAGTTCCACTGCTGCGCGGCGAGGCCGTCGAAGCATTCCCAGATCTTGAGCCCGACGCCGTTCGCTGGCTCTGTTGAACAAAATGGCCCGATGTCAGCGCGTCCCAATCGCCGTAAGGACTGAAGTTGCTTGAACACTTACGCGACCCCGCATCGAGGCAGAAGTTCGTGTTCGCGACGCGGACCTTGGTGCTTCCCTGCGTGAAGAACCATTTCTGTGCGTTTGTTTCGTTGCAGTCGTATCTGCACAACCATGAGTGACTATTTCTTTAGGCAGGGCAGAGGGAGGGATACGTACATCTGCACAGGAGTTCCGTTCTCGAATTGTGCACCGCGCACGTCGAGGCACTTCTTGTCGTCCGACGTGGGGTGGATCTCGATACCGGTGTTGGGGGGGAATTTCCCGTCGGGGCAGAACCTATCATGAAAAGCGCGAGTTAGTTGAAGAAGAGAAGTCTCAGCTTCTATGACACGATGTGAATAATGCGTACGTGATATCGAATGCGACGTTACTCGCTGACCCTTGTCCGCAATGGTGGAATGGCGCTGGGCTTGTCGCGTTTGGCGGGAAGACGGGCGGATCGTTGATGAAGACGTCTGTACAAGCCGCATTGTCGCATTCGGCGACGGTGCAAGTACCGTTCTGCATGGAATAATAAAGGCGAATCGCAAATGAAGGGAAGTATTATGTATCAGTGCCATCTAACCAGATAGCATAAAACTATGAGGACTTGCCTGGGGCTTTTCCTGCGGTGCGACCTTTATGCCTGTATTGATTTGCGTAGGACCTTTGATCAATTCATACGTGTTCTACATTAAAAGAGGGCAAAATCAGCCCAGTCCAGCTTTTCGCATTCTTATAAGGTGAACAAAACGTACATCATAAAATCCTGCGCGCATTGTATCCAGACCAGTGTTACGGCCCCCATTTGCGTCCGTGTACCAAAAGCCCGCGGTGACGTCCGCGACCTTTTTCAGCGTGGCCCCAGACGCGACAATTGCCTGAAGCTCTCCCGCAATGAAGAGGTTGATGGCGCTCGGGCAGAGGTTGTGCACCTCGTACGTGCGGTTGCTGGCACGGGTCGGGAGCGCGGCCAAGGAGAGGAGGAGCGCTGTGACGGTGGGGATGGATTTGGAGGCTGAACGCATAGTGAAAGAGTGGCTTCTCGTTGAGACACGAGTTGATGCTGCTGTTTAATGGACGGGGACTTGAAACCACTGAACAAGTAAAGTGGCGAGAGGCTTTATACCTAGCTCGCCTTCCATGACATCCCATCAAGAACTCAAGATAAATATTCCATCTGAAACTTGCAAGCTCGGAGTCGCTTCCGAGATTCTAGCTTCCCTACGTACCGCATGATGACCAGGCATGACCCCGCTAAAGTAATGTCAGATGCGGCCTTAGCCAGCCGTTCAATTGGCACGACGAGGAGCGCGACATGATGCGTACCACTTCTATTTTTATCTTTCTTGCCTCTTGTCTTCTATTCTTAGAAGCCAATGCTCGTCCAGACGCGGATTCCTACCATGTTACTACCAATGGTATGCAATTTTTATTTAGGGAAACATGTCTTTTAACTAAGTAGGACATCCGTCACACACGCAACCTTCAAGTCGCATTGCTTGACCCTCCGTGTCTTGTCGGAAAAATGTTCATTGCTAATAGTGATCTCAGAACTATATCTAATAACTCTAGTAATGCATGCATGTAATGGATAATGCATGGGGTCAGAACTTAATTAACGGGCTAGCGGCCATTCTTAACGTTTATGCTATGGACAACGTGTACTAGCGCAACTTGCGCAAGATACATATCAATGCGTCCGTATATTGACACTTTCCTTCTGTTCCTTCTCCCACTTTACGGAACACATAGAACTTTTGTACTAAGTCACGGCTGGCTTTCGGATCTTTCCCGGCATTAAACCTGGTGCTACCCGCTGACGCAAAGCGGAAAAGCGCTCCCCGAGCAATGAGTTTGACAACTTCAATAATGAAAGATTGAATATTAGATCTTCAGATCAATTGTAGTATTCCTGTCTTTTAATCATGCATTGTACCGTCCAAAGGCCTTGTATCTTCTGGACGGTGTTGGATTCCCGAGTAATATTACTAGCCATTAATGTGAGTATATTCAACCCTTTATAGTAAGATGACTCTAGTTGGAACTTGAGAAGCTTTCTTCAAATCCAGCGAAAGCAACGGATATGAGGGGAGCTGTCAGAGGTAACATAGACAGCTAAATAATCCGTTCTTCAGCTCTTGTATTTTATTTGCGGCGTACAAGTCTTCCAGTCGAAACATGCGGCACGAGTTGATTATGATAAGGCCCCATCTGCACGCTTTGGATTATTTTTTCAACTGTCGACAATGTTATAGAAGAGTCCCTTCCGATGATCCAGTGCTTACTCAGATGGAAAGGAACTTATAATATATGTTTCTAGAATACATCCAGCTCAGATTGGTAGCAAGATACATGGAAAATTGTTAATCGACACCGTTTTATAGTTGGATCAGGGGAAGAGGATTTTCCAGATATCGACGATAGGAAGATTTGACTGAAATCCAGCCTCTGCTTCTGCAATAGCGGTCTAGAATGGAAGTTCAACAGATAGAAAAGATCTTGATGAAAAGGCCAACGCACCTGTAGTAACTCTTTCCCTTGAGGATTAGTGACAATGTTTTGCTCGGCGATGGCCTTAAGCGCCGGCAGAACTTCATTCTGACGATACCCAATCTGCTCTTCGCGGTAGATTCTCGTCCCTCCAGCCAATAAATGGAGTGCAGCGTGGATAGCCCAAACCTGCGCCTTCTCATCAGGAACAATTTCCCTCCACTCGGTTCCCTCGAACCGCAGACCGAGAGTAATCATCCCGGATTGCGTACTGGAATTGCAAAGGCCACTGCGGATAGACGCTCCCGATATGAGAGCAGAGACGAGGAACGGATTGGTGGGCTCGATGGCAGGGATGTCATTGGAGAATACTCTCTTGATGAGATCGAAGACGACCTGGCCAAGAATCTCTTTGAATGGCTTCTCGACGGACTGTCGATTGAAGTCCAGTGTCTTGATAAGAGGAACGTCGGAATCGTTCTCAAGTGCTGCGATAACGTCCGCAATCTTATCAACGTTGTACGGCTTGGCGTTGGCCTGCTCTATGAAAGCATCGCCTAATTGATCTACGGTTTTCCAGGTTGGATCGGCCTTGATCACATCCAGGACAGTCGTTTTGTCGTACGACGAGAGTGCAACAGAGATTTGGGAGGACATAGTAGTGACAATCAAAAAGATGGATCAAGCTTTCTTGATCAAGTTTGGACTTAGACTTGACGCCAAGCTCCATTTCACAAGAAATGGAAACAACTTGACGCGCCGTGTCAAGCGGCGTTAAGTAACTTCAATTGTAAGTGTACCTCCCAATTCTCAATCCGGCTTTGAATTATCTCACATAATTTTTTGAACTTCTTAGCTGGCGAGATAATCTTAGTAGCTATGAGTCACAGATCACCATTACCCTTCGCTATTCGTTGTTACCTGATTGACAGTGATGTCTTAGCTTAGGGTTTCCTGGAATTTTTGCTATGACCATCCGTCTTACATAAATAGGTATAACCGCTGGTTATCTCATTCGTAGTAAGTTAAGGGTCATTGCACAAGAACTTAGAGGAAAAGTATCCCCACTAGAGGTATCAGGATCCGGATATCGGCTGCATAAACGAAGTCGAAAAAAGAGTGGGTATAACAGCTGCGCAAGGGGTGCGCACATCTACTTCATCGAAGTCAGAGTTTGATCAAGCTCCCTCGCAATCAAAGAATTCGGAGCCCTTTTCCTCAATTCCCTGAAAAACAAATTACCTATTCAGCGACCGGCAAATTTCAAAAGATTAAATGAGAGAACTCACTCAAGTTTCGATTTATCATTCCGTTCTTTGCACTCTTTCGCCGCCATGCGCCATTCCCCGCACTCGACGTACAGATCAGCTCGTTTTGGGGAATCGCACTTGACAACATATGATACAGCCTCTTTCGGGTGTCCTTTCTCCACGAGATGGTGCACGAAGGGCTCGTACCCGATTGGACTTCTCTTTGACTTCGAAAAAGTATCGAGGGTTTCGAAATCCCGAGATTCTGTTAGGGCGTATAGTTTGATGTACCAAAATCTAATAAGAATATAGAGGCGCAAGGAAGGCCCTTCGTGTCAGCATCGGCCTTCCAAAAATTAGAAAGCAGGGTTCAAAGTGACCTTTTATCAGGGACTTTGAAATCTGATTTGATCTTATCGGCCCTCTTCGATAATCCATTCAGGATACACATCTTGATCGTCTCGTTCACACTGAGTCCAAAGAACTTGACTTTCCCACCAGCCTCGCCTTCGAGCTGCTGTTGGAATGCGAGGAGTCGCGCACTCTCATCTATCATCTACGCCATACTGTCAGATATCGTGTCGCAGGAACAAAAAGCATGACGTTGTGCATGACGTGGAATATATCGTACCTTGGCCTCAAAGGCGCGTTCCTTGTCTTCAGAAAAGAATTTGTGCGCCGCCTTCACCGCTGTTATCCTGGAGGTTGGATCCTTTTATCCCAATGATATCCAGTCAGACCCAACTTCGACCACATATTATTAGGCACCACTCACCGACATACGTGAAGCCTCGTCCAGAGATAAGACAGCGCTCTCAACGCGGCGGTCATCAGAATAATAGAAATCCCTCAGCATCTCTCGATTCTGCTCGCGTGCATAGACCTCCAGAAGCTTACTCGCCGGAGCCAGCGTCTTGCCCCCATCCTCCAGCAGGCGGAAAAAGGAGCCCAGAGGCAATCGTTTGTACAGATGCAGTAGGACATGATAAACTTAAAAAAAAATCCAGGCGAAAAGAGTGAATAAATCTTTCAGGAGTACGTGAATGGCAAGAAGAGATACTCACCGAGATCGGTATCGCCGCTATCGACAGCCTTGACGAGCGCAAGCTTGTCTTCCTTCATCGTAAGCAACAGTGGCACCTGGTCGGACCCCTTCGGTTCATAATCAAGAAGCTAGAAAACAAGACCAGCCCCACACTATCGTTAAAATCCAACCGAACACAAGCCACGAAAAACCCAGCCAAACCCACCTTGGTCGCCAGCCCACCCCGTCCAACCTCCCACGCCTTCCTCGCAATATCCGCATAGCTCACCTCCGTCCCGCCCAGCTCCTCGAACTTGTCCACGATCAGCCGACACACCTCGCCGTCCGCGCTGAGCTCGGCGTCCTGGCCCGTGCCCGTCGTCATGGGCTTGGAGCGCAGGATCTTGGCGATCGCCCAGTGCTTGAGCACCGTGTCGGGCTTCAGGCCCAGGAAGCCGGAGATGCGCAGGGCGAGGAGGTGCATGTTGCGCGAGGTGAGGCGCGTGATCAGGCGCGAGGGGGAGGCGTAGTTGTATCTGGGTGTATATGTCAGGTGCTGAGGGAGAAGGTGGTAAGGGTAGGTAGAGGCTTACTGTGAGTATGTAAGTGGGATGCCAACTTCGTAATATCGGACTGCATTCAACACTTTCAAGGTCTGGCCCATTTGCACGAAGTCGGTCGGGTTGTGGAAATCTAGGAATCCGCGTCCGAATTTCGCCGCCTATTCGCGGGGAAATATTATCAACATAGGATTGAATGCATATCACGAAAGCAAGGACGCACGTTGAGTAGACGCCGTTGCCAATAAGGTTCCCATTCCTGTCCTGCAGCGTCGATGCACTCGTCAACAGCTTTGGCAAGTTCAGGACGGATACTCCGGATACTCTCGTCCGCCTTAGGCGATTTGCTAGCGAAGCTCTCCCAGGCGTCGTAGAGAATTGCAGCGGGTAGCGTCGAACCAGGTCTGAATATGGATAGCGTCGAAGCTGAGAAAATGGCAATCAACAATCCGCCAACGGGTCAATTTAGAAGGGAAAGATGGAAGAATGGTGAGAAACCGTCGAGAAATGGATACTCACTAGGCACCTTCTGAATCAGATCGCATACGTCTTCACTAAAAATGCGTACCCCGTCCATTTCGGTAATAGCAAAAGTAGAGCCCGCATAAGGATAACTAGATGGTAACGCGTTGTAGCAAGAGTACGGCATAATATATCCTGAGAACTCACTATAAGATGTCCCGAAAGGGCCGACGAGGACAACGAGGGAACTCCAAGTAACTAGGATCGCGTCATTTCCGCACCACTCAACTTGAAGAACGGGGCCTTCTGCACCAGTGACGGTTGAGGTGTCAAATTCCGCGAGATTGCGTTGGAAATCCGTAGATACGACCCACAGGATGCCGTTGAACGTAAGGAGGGCCAGGGATTTGCCGTTAGGCGAAGGAGAGACATGTGTGAAGGGTCCTCGAGAGAGACGCTGGTCGACACTTTCAAGGTTGTCGACTGTGTGTATCGTAGCGTCCACTGACAGCAGAACTTCGACATGTCGGGATATATTTAAGTCTGGGGGTATCACAGCCCATGCGTGTGGAGGTTCGCTGAGGGCTTCAAATATTCATGAATGAATCGGCGCATATAAGATTGGAACAGCCACATACTTGGGTTCGCCAGCGTCATCGGTCTGCTTCCTTCCCATCCTTTCACCTCAAGCAGCGTCAGCGAACTGGTCAATGCCACCAAACCATTATCGTGGATGCGCGCATCAATGACGCCGAGTTCAGCGGCCTCCGTTCCAAGAGAATACTGCTGATAGTCGCCCTGCAGGTCGTATAGTCGATACACTCCTTCCTCGTTTAGAACCGCCAGCTTCTCTTCAATTGTCCACCCAAAGCGAATGATTTTGCCTTGATCCCACTACCACAAAGAGGGTCAGCCAAGATAGTTTATGTAACACAGTTGAGTTAAGGATCCACACTAAAGACAAGTAATCCCTCTCCAGCCGGAGAGAAGATTTGAATTTGACTTTTGGTTACAGCGGGCGTTGAACGTCCCAACGCCAGCAGCTTCGTATGGTCTCGCATGAGGGCTGCATGATTGTTAAACAATAAATAAGAGCCCGTAAAGCACAAGAACTATAGAAGTATACCTATAGGACCCCCATATCGACACCCAGCGACGATGTAATCTCCAAGATTAGGCAGCTTTCCTGGCGTCGAATAGCATTGTTGCCGTCGATAGAACACATTGCCCTCAGGCATGGCTTGCCATGAGGTGGTGGGATGGTCCATGACTTTGTTGGGGAGAGAAACTTGATATAGTCGTTACAATATAGAATAAGAAAACGGGCAAGGTGGTGGAAGACGAAGTGCTCAAACTGACAACTCGCGCAGGCTCAGGGCTTTTGCCTGCCGGCGGGCCGGGGCTGCCGGGCGTAATTTGGACACTTGCGGAATCCTCCCCGACTTTCTGGGTTGCTCTGAAGTCTGCTTCCTTTTCAAATCTGAATGACATTTCGGTAAAATTTATGCGTATATTTATCTCTACGGGTTTGGGGGCTGTAGCCTTCATAACTACCTCTAGGTTTGTTACCAGACCATGCTGACTCGGAATTACCCTGACGGGTTTCCACTCAAGAGACGCCCAGGTTACTGTCGTCCGAAAGGCTGCATCAAAAAGAACTTGCTCGCGGGCTCTTGCTAAGGTGGTATTTCTAGAAGACAGAATTTTGAGACTAACTCAGGACTCAGGAATTCAATTATATAGTCGATCGCATAACGGTGTATATTCCGCTGCAAATGTTTGCGCTCAGCGCCAAAGCATCGAAAAAAGCATTGAAACCTCTCGGTGCTACAGTCTACAGGGCCACGGGCCAGTCGTAGCCCATGCTGTTGCAGCGGTGGCCCAAAAATATACGAAGGACGAACGAAAAAACGAAGAGCGAATTGCAAAAGACGAAAAGCAAAAAGAACCAATGACGACCAAAGAAAGAAAATGGGACGCCAAGGAGTTGGTGGTGGTACAGGAATGCGCAAACTATTTATACACGATAGCATTTAGGACAATAATGATATATGCAAGTGGCAATTATTAAACGGTGTCCGAGTGGGATGCAAAAAGGGGGAAAGAAATAATAAGATCTAGAATATCCGTATGGGAATACGAGCACGAAAATCCTCGACGCCGAGGAGGACTGAGACGTCTAAGTAATACTATGAGGCAGAAATTCAATAACCATCAACCGATCTGCAGAAAAAAGTACTGACCTTGACGCTAATCCCACCCCAGTCAATGCAAGGAAGCATCTCCTTACTTAGTGGGATGCGCGTTTTGTGCAGCCCATCCGGCAGCGCAGCAATCATCTCGAGCGACGGATGGCTTTTGCTATCGTGCTGCTGCCGGGGCCTCTTCGGAAAGCCAATGCACATATCGTGCTTTATCGTACGGGTATCTGAGAACGAAGTCGAGACGGGTATCTGGGGCAGCGGCTTTTCTCGCGCTACGAGGTTTGTGATGGCGCCGTCGGATGTGCGCCGCCCGAGAGAGAGCCGGGGCTGGGAACGCGCGACGCGACGCAGGAGCTTTGGACGCGGGGATGAGAGCAGAGGGGAAGGAACGTCGGATTCCTCGCTTGAGGGCGTTAGTGGAGGAGAGGGCGGCAAGGAAGGGGTGTGTTCCGTGACGATTATCTGACGGACCAGCGACACAGAGATCGTCGCGTCCGCAGCAATTTCTTTCGCCATCTCGACCGAGCGAGGGGTTGTTGTGAAAACAACAAAATAAGGTATTGACGAGGAACGTGAGAAGGTGACCGAGGTCGGTAAGGTGATCTATTACCAGTTCAGCCTTCCAAGAACAAGAAGGTCGATTATAAATAAAAAAACACTCACAGCACATCGGACAGGTATTGGCCTATCTGGTCTCAATGGCATTTCGAGCCAAGAATCTGCTGTTGTTCCAGAAGCATCGATACATTGAAAATCTGTATCTGGTTGAAGGATAAATGGTACTTCGAGCCTTTGACATGGGAAGGTCAGCATGACAATGTACAAAGGTATATCCAAAAACATACCGTGATGGCATTTCAGACGGATCATTGGGTTCCCAGTCGGTGACAACCTTGTATACCACCTCAAAGTAATCCGGCGAAGAATCATCCTTGGATGAAGCAAATGTCGGCGGCATCTCTTCGCCTGGGCGCATGCTCTGTGGGAGGGAAAACGTGAACGGGTGCGTCCTCTCGGAGCTCGATGCCGTAAAAGAGATGCCAGTTATGCTCGGCCGCCGCCTGATGAACGCGTCCCGAAACACCGACCTAGACATCGTCCCTCCGAATTCGACAAGGCTATCGTCGTCGTTGAATAGAGGAAGACGTGTTTAACGGTTTCCGAGGAAGAGGGTTCTTCCTCATTCAAACTTGCCGGCGGCCGAAACAGAAAGTGACCTTCGACCTAGCCAGCATAGGGTTACAAAATCGCTCGACAAAAGACAGGAAACACAAAATGTGAACGCACGGATATTGTCAGGCGCCCAGTATGTCCGCAACTTGGATCCAATGTAACTTTTCCTCCAACTTGGTCGTGGTCGCTAAATACTGCCATGGGACCATGTCCATCTTCGGAGTAAATCTTTAGCGAGGGGCTGTAGAGCTGGAGCTCGATTTTCGAAGAGCTGCACCAATGTCAAAGCAGAAAACACATATGACACGAAAAGGCACATACCGGTATGTGGACACATGAGAGTAGATGGACACGGGTACAAATTTTGAGGCGAGCCGAGGCACGTCGGTCGTTGAAGTGCTGGTATTTGCCCGCCGGCGCATTGGATCACTGGGGTCTAGTGTTTCTACCGAGGTGGAATACGGGACGGGGGCGTCAGACAGCCAAGCCTGGCCTTGAACAGCGGACATGGTGGGTGTTGGGTACATATACTCACACCCACAAAAGAAGTTCAAAGCAAACCCACTCTCAGCAGGTACATGGGGCTATAGGCGCAAAGCCAAAACAAGAAAATAGTTCCAGAATATAATGCCTAAATGTGGAGATCAGATCCATAGGTCTGCAGCGACCAACGCGGTCCAAAGGAACGGGATCCACTCGCGTATTTGGCCAAACCCTGAAATGTTTCGAAGATCAGGATGGGATGGGGATTTCGTACGACATGCAATCTTTTCGCACAGATTTCGCTGACTTCCAATGGAAACGGGGCAACGGCTGCCACAACCTATGAGATTTTCCACGACACTCTCTTCGCGATGTCATGGTGCCAGAAAGAGAAAATCCAGCCCATAAGAAGCCCTTGAGGAATTTGGATACTATCAATTGGATATATTGATCAAGTTGTTCCCGCTGAGACTCTGAACGTCATATTCTTCGCCAACTCTTTGCTCAGAAGCAATTATCGCCAACTTGGAAGCGCATTGCTGAATAAAATTTGATGATTTTCATGAAAGGAACTGGCATGCGGAGGAGCTTATACGATTCGATGTCTTGAGGGGTTATACGCACTGCTGAGGAAAGGGGAGAAAGGGGAGCTGATTCAAATTCAAGGGCATCAGCCACATCACGATCCACTATCTGCGAATGGGTATTCTTCGGTATTAGTAGTACAAGCTTTATGCCCGCCGCTACGCGTCGGAGGTTCGCGCTTTGCGCTCACCTCCTGCTTCGCTCTGGGCAACAGCTTGCCGGGGCTGCGCCCCTGGACCCCCTTTGAGTCGGCGCCTTGCGCCTCCGTACGTAGCCCTTAAAGAATAGAATTTGCTTAAAATTGCTTCTATAATTTTACCGTTTATGGTTGAATCATTGTTGAATCAGGTGCAAAAAGTTGGAAATGGTAGGAATTGAACCAAAAGAAATTGAGCAGGGTAAACCGGTTCAAGATCTCAATAGAATTATATTTCCAGCTCTATACTGGCCCAAAGTAAAAAGAAAAGAGAAGCAAAATTTTAAAGGCATATTGATGATGCTTTGACTTAATCTATATATTTTAAAAATATGTGGGCCAGAGCTGCGCCCTGGCCCATTCTTCCAAGAATAACACTGAAGTGTGAAAACATGACAACTCTCCTACTAATTTACCCATTTACCCAATTAAAACTTTCCATTACTTATATTGATTTTACTTCTGACAGATTTGGGCCAAAGCTTGCCCTGGCCCTCTTCATAAACTATCCATATCTACTACTTTATGTACCCATTTGAGAAGACTGAAGTACCTCAGGTCAAACAATGTTATCCAATGCTATATTTGACAATTTTCCTGCAATTTCCAGCTTAGATTCAGCTTAGACTGGGGTATTATGATGGATAATTTTAATTCAAGATAGCTAACAGTATATAAAACACACATGCCGGACTCAGAGGATGCGTAAGAAAGATGTTGGGAAGACGTGCAGATTTAGCGCAGGTCGAACGCGAACATTGTGCGAAGACGCTTCCATGGTGAGATGCGCGCGCCGGTGCACAGCCACTATTACGTAACTATTACGTAACTAAGAGCCCCACCCTCTGTTCATATCTTTGATTGATTACCAAATTCGGGCGGGAGCACGTGTATTTTCTGGACCTGGTTTATGATGCTCGTCACTTCGAAGAGCTCCAGATATGTACTGTCCCTGTTCGAAGTGTCATGAAAATCCCTGACAACAAGAGATCTCTACCCCACCATACTCCTTGCCGCAAGCGGCTTTCGACAGACACAAGTTGGGCATTCAAAGCTACATACTTAGTAGCGCCCAAAAGTTGGCTGCGAAAAAACTTGAAGTAAATATGGTCTCCAACGTCCAACCACAAAAATATACGCTCATATTGGCTTGTGATACGTACGTCGTACATACGATACTTATAGCTCCTATTCATCGGCCACTGAATATACATTTTGATATAGATTATCAACACTTGATATCGTAGAAGCGCTTTTTACGGCTTTTCGAGCCGCCCGAGATCTTACAAATCTTCCCGAAACAGAGGGCTATCCAGTCTTTTGGGTGGACAGGAAATTACCAACGACAGCCAACGACGCAACGCTGAAATTTAGGTATGTTCAAGTGACCATTTTTTTTTGACTTTCTTTCAGCGGTACATGGGATTCACCAGCCACTATAGGATAAGAAGCGAGGTCGAGCAATATAGCAATGGTTATTTCCTACGAATTATGACTTGCAAACTCTTCTGAAGACTGAAGTAAGTAGCTATACATATATCCAAGGACTCCACGATGACCAGATTTCATGCAAAACAAACGAAGGTTCCGGCTAATTTTTGCGACGATGCAAATTTCTGTCCTTGTGGCCGAACGAAAGCGATCCGAGGCGTCTATAAGTATCTCCCTCACACGACCAAGAGCCCTGAGCAGTGAGGAGTTCTGATGCTCAAAACAAACATATCAAGTATGTACTTAGGTGTGTCGCTCCAGCCTACATCAAAGTAAGAGGAAATGAATTGAAGAGTGGCATCCGTAGAATTGGAAGACGTATTTGGGTTCGCTCAACCGGGTCAGGTCACCGTCAAGTAGCTCCCGCGATAGGGTAGGTGTGTGATCTGAAATGGAATCTAAAAACAATCCAACATATCATACTAAGTCTCGTAAGTAAAGTTAGTATGGCAATGAGGTAGGTCAGTCGCCACTACACTGGATGAACATATTTCCCCTATTTTTTGGTCACTGCTCTGCGATCTTAGCCACATTTTCGCATGTGTGGCACGTCAGAGTGGACATAGAACCACTACGGGTTTAAAGTTTTCCGACCCGGTATACCTCGACAGACTCCTTTGTGGCGGAACGGAGAAGCAGAGCTGATTCCGTGCAATACGAAGTGATCTAAGAAGTTATAATAAATCCGAAGAAGCATTAACGTAAGGATGTATCCTTAGGTGATCTTGGACACATGTCATTGTCATTGTCAAGCTGCGTCCCACCATATAGCGGGACCGAAGCCTAAAGTGAATAATTAAATGCCTCGGAATAGAGTGGGTGTAACCTTCCAATCAATATGGATACTGACGGAAGACTATGTTGGAATTTTGGGCACATTCCCAAGGCCAGATGCTTCTTTTTGACGCGTGCGTAAGTACATGAAAGCCGAAATAGTCATGCTAAATCCATCGATGGGAAGGATTGGATAACGTATACAGAAAAGAAACTCGAATCTCATCGGTTTCGGAAGAGCTGCAATCAATGATAAGTCGCCGGTCAGCTGCGACAATCCCGTGTTCAGTGTATATGGAGCAGGGCATGTAATCGAGGTTGTGCAGTACGCAGAAGCAGAAATTGACTCGATGGAGCTACTCACCTTAATCTTTCTTACTCGATTTCCCAGAACGACTCTAGCCTGCCCGACGTCTGCCGCAATGAAACTACATATGATCGACAAGCGTTTCGCGGCACTTGGATACATGTCAGCTCTGTCAATTAAGTTCTCGAAGTCGATGAGAACGAGTGTGGTCCAAGAGCATTTTCAGGAGATAACGCTTGATAACGAACTTGTCGAATGATGATTCAATAAAGGTTGAAACCTGTCGTAAACATCCGGCAGAACAATCTCTTCGAATGCAGATACGGTGACATACCTCGACCCGAGGCGATCCCCTTTCAACGGGCGCATGGCGCCGCATGCGCCACAAAGCATATAGGACAACCTAGGTGTGTAAAAACCCCGCAGACAACGAACGTCAAATTTTTTGAACAGGTGCTCGTAAAACTGAAATAGTGTTCATAATTGTCTATGCTATGAGCGTAGGATTCCACGCTGCAGCTCCCAAAGCGATGAAGAATGTCAGATACTCCATCATTGGTGTCGGACGAGCTTTGCGAAAAATAGCGCACAAATCGAGAAAGAAAGTCCATGTGAGCAAAAGACCGCAATATGGGAGGAATCGTCAACGTCGGAGGCTTTTGTACGTGAGACCCAAGATTTTCCAAATAGCAAAAGAATCCAGCAGGAGCTCCGGAATGCCAGATGACCTTGAGGTGAGTTGAGAATTTCAAGCAGGGATTGACAAGTTTCACAACCAGAAGACATTGAGTTGGGTGGAGAAAGGGTTGGGACCTCCTCTGTTTCCTGGAAACTCGTTGGCTATGTTCCCATGGTGAACCCCGGGGATTGCCGAATTTCGCCTTCGATTAGATAGCGGTGGTATTAGTTCCATCATCCTCTACTTTGAACCGCCAAGTTCATCCATCTCATCATGAAAGTTGCTGTCACAGGTTCGTAAGTCTTTACCTTCAATTCGCTGCTATAGATAACATGTGCGACGGTTTCGGTATACAGGAGCTTCAGGTGTCCTCGGATCTGCCGTGCTCAAAGCGTTCCAGGCGAAGGAGGGCATCGATGTCGTTGGTCTTGCAAACTCTCGGGCGGGTGAGGGACTACAGAAGCTCGATTTGACCAATGAGGAAGACGTGGAAGCCTTCTTTGAAAAGTTCAGACCCAATTGTAATCCTCTTTGAACCATTGACATTACCTTTGTCGCAACTGCACTCATTTATACCATTTATCGCAGGGGTAATACATTGCGCTGCGGAAAGACGTCCGGATGTAGCAGAAAAGGTTATAGACATAGCTAGTTCTTCTCATCTCACGCCGCTCTGACAAGTTATTCGTACAGGACCCTGAGGCAGCGCAACGGGTGCGAGTCGTTCGATTCAAGTCATAACCACTGATATTCATAGGCGCGATATCAGCTCAATGCAGATGTTCCCGGTTTGCTAGCTTCGTTATCAAAAAAGCTCAAGTTCAAACTGGTTTACATCTCTACCGGTACGTATAGAGCTTTTCGTGAGAACCCATATGCATTCTGAGGAGCGCCGTTGTGGACAGATTATGTGTTTGATGGTACATCGCCCCCATACACCCCCTCTTCGCCACCGAATCCTCTACAGCTCTATGGAAAGTCCAAACGTGACGGCGAGCTTGCTGTGCTAGGCGTTGATGGTGCCCACGTTATAGTGTTGAGGGTTCCTGTACTGTGAGTAGTCAATTTCCCTCGCTGTTGCATAGCGTTTGCTCATAATGTGTTCAGATACGGTCCTACTCTCAAAAACTCGGATTCTGCTATCAATATTTTATTAGACGTTGTTCAGGATCAATCTGGAAAAACTTACAAGATGGACCACTATGCTACTCGATACCCGACAAACGTCGTCGATATCGCTAATTTCTTGGTCCGTTTGACAGGTCAACATCAGTCTCTCGGTTTCTCTTTTCCAACTGACTGTCCTTTTTTTTCCAGACATTAAGGATACTATTCCACCAATCCTCCACTACTCTGGAGACGAACCTTACACAAAATACGAGATCTGCCTGACCTTTGCCAAGATTCTCGGGCTCCCGCACAAGCACATCATTCCCGACGCCGACCCACCAACGGGGGCCGGCGCGACAACGCGCCCGCGCAATTGCCAGCTCTACACCAAGGAAACCGAAGACTTAGTTGAAGGCGGTTTGGGACTATCCTTATTCGAAGAATGGTGGAATGAAGCACTGAAAAAGTGAACACGAAGGACTTTTCCAAGATGACAGATCTCATGACGTATGTACACTATTACTGGAATGTCTACCCGTGAAAGGCAAATATGTAACTCGATTGATGCAGCTACGATTCTCAGACGCACAAATGAACGCTAAGTACTACTCCAGGCGGAGAAACACTGCGGTACAAAATTAGAATGCGTACCTGTCGATCTGCAGGACGGTACGTCATTTTTCTTACAATTTAGTCTCCTCGAAGCTTCCTTCGCTTCGTTCATTTACACAGTTTCAAACGCAGTCTCCGATATGAATGATCCGTCGACACGAGGACTGCCTCATTGTCTCTTCTCGGAACTGTAACGGGCTCTATACCTTGGGGAGATACACACAGGCGGGAATACACATCTTGGTGGCATATCTCGGTGCTTTTGATTGATGCTGTACTAGCCTAAGTGAAGTTCGTGGTAACTCGGAGATTTGGTGGTATAAATGAACCACAGGCGTTGCCTTATTACTCTGGGATACTAGAAATACTTGGAGACTATCCTGAAGTTTCGACGATGCACTAGTAGCTATGATCTTTCCCTCGCAGCAGCCTTCATTGTCTTCAGCTATATTCAGTGGAACTGGTGTCTACATTATACCCGCCCATTTCTCGAGCTATTTTGAACACTCGCTCCTTCGTCGCTCTCGGACTTTGTTAAGACCCACACCAAGTAATCCGGGTACTTTCAATGTAACGAAGCCTCGATGCCGTTGATGTTCTATGCTTAATTACACCCAAGTACAAGGTGAGTCTCTCGCACGGGGTCTTGTTTTCCGAAATCTGTGTAGCCGTTCTCAGGTTCTGCCATAAGTCCACCGCCTCGAGGCCCTTGGCTCTCATAGATTCTTGCACTCCTTATAGCTTTCGAGAGCATTGTTATCCTATTTACAGCCTATTTCCATGACATCGTCCAGGAATTAACGGCATATGAGCATCTTTTGATTGGGGTGGCGATCTCCGACGAGGAGAGAGGTTTCTACGGGCGAGTGCAATGGGATATGCCTTAGAATAGCTTGTGTCGACCGCCGCCCGTTCAGTGTGCGATCTCATGGAGACCTTGTGCAAATGAAACCAATCGGCATGGAGACTGTCGAATCCTGCCGTTGCTGTTACTCGAGGCTCTCCTGTATATATGTCCTTGGTGCTCTCGACGGTCGTTCTCGACGATGGAGCGCATCCTAGGATTTTAATCTGCGCCTGGCCTGCGGTGGATTGCCTTCCACTGTAACGCCTCGTGCATCATGTCGTTACTAAATCCACGTAAGGTTCCCGCACGGATTCTGGTCTTGGATTAGATTGTTCTCTCAGTAGAAATCCGGGGATGCTGGGATCTGTTGCCTGCGACGGCTCCGCTATATACTGGATTCTGAGTGGATAGAAGGAGATTCCTGCGCTTTGGATTGCGTTGGTGGCAGATCTGTCTATAGTTGGTCTCCAGCTGGGATCTTCAAAAATTAACTAACCGGCGGCGGGACCTGTCGAATTCTGCGGTTATCTACCGGCTGTAGTGATCAAACTCTGTGTAAGTTTCCCTAGAAGGATTTTTCTTCCTTTTCCATCGCTTGGGCTTCTGACGCGTCTCGAAATGCTTCAGTGTCCACCGCGAATTATAGGACCTCTGGCTATTAATGACTGATGATTGTTTCTACGGCAGGAATGTATGAATGAACCGGCTCAGGCAAATTCTTAAAGCCACTCCTTCCCAAAAAATTATCCTCCCTCGGTATTGACATCAATAATGGCAACCCCTGCCACTTTATCGCACGCGTAAATTATAACGTCGCGTTACACGTGATGTGAAACTGACGATAAGATTAGATGATGGTCAGTGGATCACGGTTGCTGTCATTGTCAAGGCTTATTAGGATGGCACTGTTGGCACATCCGATGCACTGGCCTAGATATGTGAATCAGTAATTATGTGAGTCCATCGCTCTCCTAGCCAAAAATTGATTGTTTTCGATCGGGTTTTAATTATTTAAGGGCATAACTAAACTAAAAAAAGTAGATTTAAAGTAAATCTCATAACTATGTGAAGTTATTCATAAAATATATATTTGCCCTTCATCTCCAACATCTGAGAAACGGTCACATCGTAAACTTCGTTGCAGGAAGTGATTAAATTATAGATGGGGACTTACAAGAGTTCGTAATTATCGGACACTTCATATTCACGTCCTCCAAAAGAAATGCGAGCGCCTCCCCTGCAAACATGGGCCATATAAATTAGTAACTTGTTTCGTTCATCTCAAACGTAGGAAGGAAAAGACTTACAGATGTTCTCCTGCCATTCCAGGAACTTTGAGTCCGTTGATGAGCGCAGCGGCGTGATATAATTTGGCGCCCTTTTCTTCGTGGCCGCCCTCAACCGGCCTTCGACCATAAGGAATTTGGCCATGAGATGTCTGCACCCACTCCATCTCATGAGGCCTGAATGGCAGTAGATCATATCGTCCACTGTGGCCATATGGACGAAGATGAGGACCAATTGTGCATGGCTGAATAGAATTCTGCATCAATGCAGACCCGATGTATATAGGAGAGACGCCATCCTCGTCGTGGAAAGGCGGCTGGCCAACGTCCTGCAGGTTCGCGGGGAGGGGCTGATCAGTTGCCAGAGGAACTCTGTGGCCCGATGCTGGAGGTGCTTCACGCTGGTAGGCTGGCGGCGGTCCGATGTCTCCTACGCCACGGATGTTCTGGGACATGCTACGGGACGCGTGTGGGTCGGATGGAGATTGTGAACTGAATGCCGCAGCGAGCGCGCTACGAATAATGCCGCCACGATCGCTGCGACCTGCGCCGTGGATGCTCTGGTAATCGCGCTCATTGCCAAAGCCTGTACGAGAGGGGAAGCCAGACGTGGTATGCGTTGTGTTTGGGTCGGATGGAAATCGGGAATTGGGGGCTAATGCTGCGGCTAACGCGCTGCGAATGATGCCATTTTTGCGACGGCCCATGACCAGTGAATAGAGATTGAGTAAGATGTTGTTAAGAAAGGGTAATAGCTGTCAATGTTATCAGGCGCTATAGTTTGTTCTGCGGTACATCTAGGGTTTTATAGAAAATCGTTGCCGGAGAGAGCGCAAGTCTCGTCCGAGCTGGTCACTGGCCTGCGCATAGCTGTGTATGGCGCCCCATTTCGGCCCATACACTGCTGCGCTTGACCGCGGTCCGCCATAGAGCTGCGCAACCTCTGAAAAAAGTTCTGAAGCTTTCTAGGGCCATCGCGATTCACAATTTATCTTGGTGACAGCACAAGCGAAAAAAAGGTTAGTAACTTGCAATATAGCATCGCACACATGGGCGCTAATGCGGTGCTCACTTCCGGAGTTCGAACATGGAGCGTTCAAAGATACCCAACATGTTTTCATAAATACTCATTACTCTCCATGTTGACAATTCATGTGGAGAGCATAGCCAGACTTTTGTGCAAGACAAACTAGCTACCTGCTTTTTCATTGTCAAGGCTGCTTGTATGAGAATTAACGTACGCATCATTCCGTTAGCACCACCGGCAATGCGCGCACCAGTTATTAATTTGTGGCATTGCGTTTGGCCCGGATTTCAACACGCGAGTCCCACGGGGGCTTCTACATACTATGATCTGTAATGTGCTTCCTTCTTCTGCACATCACATACAAAACAGCAAAAGGTGTTAATGTGAGAAATGATGTGGGGAATCTAAGAGATGCTGGTGTTCTTGCGCTGATCTGTCAGAGACGATGATGGAGGCCTCCCGCACTTTTTCTTTAGCATCATAGATACGACGACTTCCCACTAGGAATTGGAGTTTTCCGAAAAATAGTTTTACGTACGTACGTCCTTACGCTATGCTATGTATATGCCGACATTCGTGTTCACGACTATAAGTATCAATGGTTAGTGATGCAGTATTTTACTTTAACCACATATGTATTTGGAGATTGTTGCGAGCATCGCGTCGTCAAAACTGTTCGATGAGGGATAGCGTATGATAGCATTGCGTAAACGTATTTACCTTTTGTTTCTCAAAGAGCCGCCGTAGCCTTGGATCAAGTCGTGCTTTGGTGAAATATTGAATCCTCAATTGGTTTGGCGTGCCATCTGCGGAAGCCAAGTGTGCACGAAAAATACAACGTCGCACAAGCAAGGCGAGGGCATTCAACAGGTAAGAGTACATGCAGCTATATATATTAGCTACTATCGGGCCATATGTATGTCCTTTGAATTTCAGAAAAGTCGATAAGTAATTTGCCAGCATTGCCATTTGTAGCCTTTGGCACAGTGATTGATTGGTGCCATCGCCTCCGTATGATGTCGTAGATCCTACAGTTCCGTAAGATTATTCATAAAATACATCATCTCCATTGTCCAACATCTAAAAGACGGTCACATCGTTTAACTTCGGTGCAGGAAATGATTAAATTAAAGATTTGGACTTACAAGAGTTCATAATTATCGGACACTTCATATTTACGTCCTCCAAAAGAAATGCGAGCACCTCCCCTGCAAACATGGGCCATATAAATTAGTATTTTATTGCATTCATCTCGATATGGGAAGGGGAAGACTTACAGATGTTCTCCTGCCATTCCAGGAACTCTGAGCCCATCGAAGTGCGCAGCGGCATGATATAACTTGGCACCCTTCTCCTCGTAGCCTCCGTCAATAGGCCTTCGGCCATAAGGAATTCGACCATGAGATGTCGGCACCCACTCCATCTCATGAGGCCTGAATGGCAACAGATCATATCGTCCATGATAGCCATATGGGCGCAGATCAGGACCAATCGTGCATGGCTGGATAGAATCCTGCATCATTGCAGACCCGATGTATACCGGAGAAAAGCCATCCGCGTCGTGGAAAGGCGGCGGACCGATGTCCTTCATGTTGGCGGGGAGGGGCTGATCAGTGGCCAGAGGGACCCTGAAGCCCGATGCTGGCGGTGGAGGTGCTTCAAGTTGGTAAGGCGGTGGCGATCCGACGTCTCCTACGCCGTGGTGGTTCTGTACATAATCCTCATTTCGAAGGCCTGTGGTAGGGGGGAAGCTAGATGTGGTATTCGTTTTGTGTGGCTCGGAAGGAAATTGAGAACTGGGGGCTACTGCCGCGGGGAACGCGTTAGTGAGGCCGCCGCGATCGTTGCGACCTCCTGCGTCGTAGCGGCTCTGGTAATCGTACTCAGGGCCAAAGCTTGTGCGAGCGGGGAAGCCAGACGTGGCATGCGCTGGGTGTGGGTCGGAAGGAAAACGGGAACTGGGGGCTGCGGCTGAGGCGAACGCGCTAATGATGCCGGCGCGATCGCCGCGACCTCCTGCGCCGTGGATGTTCTGGTAATCGCGCTCATCGCCAAAGCGTGTGCTAGAGGGGAAGCCAGACGTGGTATTCGTTGCGGGTGGGTTAGATGTAAATCGAGAACTAGAGGTTACTGCGGCGGCGATCGCGCCAATGATGCCACCGGATCCGCGTTCGCTGAAACCGCGACCTCCTGCGCCGCGGATGTTCTGATGATCGTACTCACCGCCGTAGCCTAAGCCTGTGCGAGGGGAAAAGCCAGATGTGGCATGCGTCGTGTGTGGGTCGGATGGAAAACGGGAACTAGCTGCCGCGGCGAATGCGCTTAGGATGCCACCGCGATCGTTGCGACCTCCTGCTCCGTGGATGTTCTGGTGATCGTGATCGTGCTCACCGCCATAGCCTGTATGAGAAGACAATCTAGATGTGGTATGCGCTGCGTGTGGGTCGGGTGGAAATTGGGAAGTGGGGGTATGTGCCGCAGCGAACGCGCTGCGATCGTCGTGACCTTCAAGCCGATGGCGGTGGTGTCTGTCCTCTCTCTTCTTCTTACCTTTCTTGTGTGATGAATCAGAATCGGAAGACGAGCCCGAACCAGCACTTTTGCGACGGCCCATGATCAATGAACAAAAGATTGAGTATGAGTGTTGTTGAGAAAGGGAGGATAGCTGTTATCGCTGGCGCTTGAGATTGTTTTGATATAATCTACTCCGGGGTTTTTATAAAATCATTGCCAGGTGGTCACGCCGGACGGCGGAGAGCAAGTCCCGTCCGCAGTCAAAGCGGGTCACTGGCCTGCGCATACTACTGAGACTCAAGTAGCTGTGTATGGCGCCCTAGCTCCGCCCAGGATTGCTGTGCTTTGACCGCCTATGGGCGCTAATGCTGTGCTCACTTCCGAAGGTTGGACCTTTGTGTGAAAGACAAACTAACTACCTGCTTTTTTATCGTCGCTGACAAGGCTGCTTGTATGAGAATTAACGTGCGCATCATCCCCGGGCGCACCACCGACAATGCGTGCACCAGAACATGGTCATTATTAGAAATTGTGCTTGGCCCAGATTTTAACAGGCGCGTCCCACGGAGACCTTCTATATACGATCTGCGACTATGATCATGATTCGTTTCCTTCTTCTGCGCATCGCGTAATAACAGCAAACGGTGATAATGTGAAAAATGACGCAGGGAGTCTAAGAGATGCTGGTATTCTTGCGGTGATCATCAAAAACACAAAACTCTGAAAAATCCTCACAAACCCGCTCACAACCCCTCCTCCGCTACTGTTCTTTACCACTAAGACAGAGCCGTGCGAGAGAGCGAGAGGCCAGAGGTTTTTGACTGCGTGGGAGGCAAAAACTACGTGAAAAAAGGAGGGGTGGATGTAAGATGGCGCCAGCCCATCGCCTTCCTCTTCCTACCACCATCCTATGTGCCCTTGCGTACCCCTTGAACCTTGGGATAGTGTATCTGTACTCTCTACCCTACTGTTATACTGGATGGTGAAGACACACATCCTGCAAAATGGTGGGGAAAGTCTGTGAGTCACTCGTGCACACCCCACCTCCTCTCAGGCCTTATCGCACTCATCACAGCTCATCGGGCGCAATCGGCAGCATCTGGGCCCTCGTAAATAGCTCTTCCGATGTTGGGAAGATGCGAGTGGAGCAATCGAGTGGATCCCGCGAATGTTTTGGGGACGATGCGCACACCTTTAACGATGAGTCACGACGAGCAGTCTGAGACGAATGTTGCTCCCCCTCTGTGCCTCACCACTACGCTTCGAGTCTCAGGGTCTCTTTTGCATGAGTTATTGCTATGTCAGACAATCCCACCAAGTTGCCCGAGGTCACCATGCTCGATGATTTACATACCTGTGTTGGGGTTACATGGAATATATTTAATTTAATTTAAAACCCATCATGAATATACATAAAGCCAGCAAAGTATGACAGATTGCCAGTCTAATCTTCGGGATGGAATCAAGCATTGGGTTACTTCCACCAGAAGAAGGTATAGCGCTGTACACGGCCCTGCTCGACTTGCACCTTACCCATGGAGCAGAAATAAGCCCGGATATCAACAAGAGCAATCTTGCCCCACTGCAAGAAATACAGCACGGGTTTATATGTCGTCTACTAGGCTTACCAAAAAATTCCGCAATTGTTGTGCTCTTTACTGAGACCAGACTTACACCACTAAAGTTTCGAAGGCTGCTGGCAACTTGAAGTATCTCGTGGAATTACCAGCAGAATATCTAGCTCATAAAGCACTCCGAGACTCCATATATCTTGACAGAAATGGCCACCAATCTTGGATCACAGACATACATTTAAGGTCATAGAAAGCATGGAGCTTGGCATTGACTTCCCAGACCTTTCAGAAATTAAGAGTCCGTTCGGCAATACGAACAGGTGTTCATATCACGAACACATTTCCATAAATGGAAACCCGGACCGTTTGCCGTGCCAGAGCGTGACAAGATGGTGATGCGCGCCAGCGCGTCTTGCTCAAAAAGCAATCTCTCCCCTCCCCTCGCTCTCGGCCCACAACGCATTGAATGACGGCCGACGACGATGAACCACCGCTGTCCTCAATGCACTACTATGGACGGAAAATGGCACACGACGATGGACAATGCGCGACGGATGATGCGCAGGAACGACGAGCCTTAGCGCATTACTGACGATGGAAAATGGCGCACGACGATGGACCGCGCACGACGGATGCTGCGCAGGAACGACGAGTCGACGATGGCGCTCACGGCACGAACAACGACGGTGCTGATCCTTGCCTGCCGACCGTTCGCGGGAGTGAGGCTTGTCGGTGCGTTGGGGAACTGACTTCGTGAGCTCCCGCGGCCCCCGCCACCCATGCACCACCCTTGACAGACACCCACAGAACCAGATGACTGTCTCACATGTACGAGGAAAACCGCACTGGCAGTGTTCTGTGCCCCGAAGACGCAACATGGCAGATGGGCTGCACACCCACAGAGTACCCATCAATCCACAGGTTCGTGCAAGTTTCGTGGGCATGGATGGTATGCGTGGGCGTAGTTACAGGTAATTCTCGAGTATCTCGAGGTACCCATGCTTTCTTGCTTTCCCCCAGGGCCCATAGACCGTCTGTAGCTATCACATTGCCAATACATGATTCTTTGTTTCAATTTTATTCATGCGTGATAAATTGGTGATAAATATGGTTTTATGAAAGCATTCTAGATAAGGACACTCAGGGAGAATCGGAGATGCCCTGAGTCAGTAGTACTGATTGAGAGGACTACAAAGCAATATGTCTTGAGTATGTAGTGCTACGGCGGCATGAAATGTAGGCACAGTGAGTGTCAAAGAAGGCGGTTACATTATAATCTAATTGATGTTACAGGTATGGTAACACTATGTCACCATGTGACCAGAATGTGACTGGATGCCGCGAGATACTATTTATGGAAATGTGTTCGTGATATGAACACCTGTTCGTATTGCCGAACGGACTCTAAGTCTGTCATTGTCATCACCTTGATAACGACTATAACTATTAGGGAAGCAATGAATGAACAACTTGAACAAGAGCTAGAATGTACTTCGAAACTGTATTTACTTCACAGCAGATTGGAATACTGTCCAGAAGGCAAAGGACCCAAACAGATTACCCTCCTCTTGAGACATTACCTGAAAATATTAAATGCAGATCACAGGAAGTCTTTGATGAGGTTAATTCTATCTTGTCATCCAATAGCACTGGAGGGATTGAGACATACCGAGCTCATTAACAATAGAGAAATTACAGGCTCACTCCGAAATTTTACTCATGAAATCCTCCATATCTTTGATGACACACCAATATTGGTCCCGGCTATGCCTCTGGATTGGCTGGTCAATCTGCCAAGAAGTAGTACAGGTGGTGTGGGGATGGTTTCTTAATTTACCTTGGACATGGGGGTCATATGGACGTCTAGGCGAAGAGCTGGAGGGACATTTCTGTATGATCAATGTGTTCTGGGTCCGGAGGCGAAGATACGTAGCTGGCATGTATCGGGATAACCTTCGGGACACGGCGGCCCAGGAGGGGCCAGTGCTGTGTATAATCTATCACTATCACTATCACTATCTGGTGATCATTGCCTCACATCGCATCTTGCCGAGACGATGGAGGCCTCCCACACTCTTCCTGAGCTATGTACTTCATAGATACGACGGCTTCCCACCACATAGATAAAGATTTGAGGTTTTTCTTACGTAGTATACTTATGCCGACATTCCTGTTCGCGACTATCATTATCAATGGGAATCGCGATAGTTCTTGATGCGGTCTTTCACTTTTTACCACATACGTATATACTTCTTTTTGGAGGTCGTTGCGAGCATCGTGTCATCGAAAATGTTCGATAGGGGATAGCGTTGCGCAAAGAGCCGCTGCAATCGTGGTCGTGCTTTGTTGGGCTATTGAATCCTGATTGAAACCTCGGAGTCGAATTGGTTTAGCGCATGAAAAATTCGGCGCCGTAAACAAATTCTTCAAATAGTAATTGCATCCTTCAGCTCTGCTGTTAGCTACTATCAGGATGATATGTTGTCGATCCTCCAACATAGTAGATATTAGCCAGCGTTGCCATTTATACTATATAGCCTTTGGCGCTGTGATCGATTGACCTCCGGATGATGTCACCAGTACGGGCCGTACACCCACTGACTCCTTCGAAGGGTACTTGATGTCATCTCCGCCTGGGCTGGTCATAGTCAGATAGGGTACAAGCCAATATAAAATACCTCCACACCCCATCCTAGCCTCCACAAAGCACCCACCACTCTAGACCACACCACCGCAATCTCCCTTAGCCAATAACCCACCCCCACCGACAACCCACAAACACAATTCAGCAATTACTGGTAGCGCTCATGTCGGGCTCGACGCACAACCCGCTGCACCAGCAGCAGTTCCAGCAGCAGCGCGCGCAGCAGGCGGCGGAGCGGGCGGCGTGCGACGCGCGCAAGCAGTTCGGGACGAACTCGCCGCCGCTCGAGGCGACGGGGTCCGCGCGCCCGATGGGCATGGCGAGCGTGGAGGGGGACGTGGATGCGGGGTATGTGCTGGACGGCGAGCAGCGGAAAGGTGCGTGCGTCGTGGTTTGATGGGGTCGTGGTCTGGTGGATAGCTGATGGTATTTCTTTTTTTCGCTTCTGGTAGGTTATTTTGGGGGTGAGCCGTGCGAGGAGGGGGATAAGATGGGCGGGATGGGGGAGGCGGGGGCGGGGGGTGGTGAGAAGGAGAGAGCGCCGGAGAGGGGAAAGCCAGAACAGATGGGGCAGAGCGTTGCGATGCCGATGGATGAAAGGCCCTAAGGAGTGTTCAAGTGTCTGATTTTTTGTCGATTTTTTTTGTCTTGTTTTCAAGGTGTACGATTAGGGTTAGGAATTTTGAATGGGCCATATAACCATCAAAGAAAAGCTGCATAAAGTTGCAACATACATGACCTTCAGAGTCAGCATATGGTGAATGGTGCGGCGAGCCAGAAATTAGAGGGAGAACTAGATGAAGGAAGGCACAGTTGACATTTTCGCGAGCTCGCATACATACATCGATATCGAATTGTGTATAATCAGAGCGCCTGATTTGAACCAAAATATCATCCCTTACGATCCCGTTCCTTCCAGGGAGCTCGGATGTCAGCGGGCGACACGTTTTTATTGCGTTGGGTGTGGAGGTGGTGCCTTCCCGGTCGGAAGGATGAATAGAGGTCGAGTCGGAGATAGAAATTTCAGCGCGCCCAACGCGGCGTCCCATGAACAAAGATAGAAGATATAGAACGGGGAGAGGCGGAAGACGGATGAAGGCGAGGAGGAATGCTCCTCGCCTTCATCCGCAGGATGCGAGCAGCGAAAATGAAAGAAATATGGGCGTGTCTAGGTCGTGTTCTATCTCGTGGGCGCGATGAAGCTGAGTGACGATCATCCGTAGCGGATTGGGGGGATCGGTTCGGCGCGAATGCTCGCGAGGTCGACCGATTTGTCGATCTCTTCGTCGAGCTCTCCGACAAGGCATCTGTGAAGAGAAAAACGACGAGAATCAGTAGCAATACGGATGGACGGACGCGCGGCTGGTGGGGGGACGCACATCATCTCTCCTTTGACGAGGTAGAGGCCGAGAGGGACCTCCTCGACGCCCTCATCGCTGCTGTAGACGCGCTCCTTGGAGTCGGCGAGGACGATGTTGGATTTTTGGTCGAAGCCGGCGAGGACGCCCTGTACGGAAAAGACATGGGCGGGTGAGCGGAGCGATCAGGAGGGCTGGAGACTGACCACGATGGCGCGTCCGTCTTGGAGGACAAGGAGGACGCGGCGGTCGACGTAGCCCTGCAGGCTGGACATGGGAGGAGTGCGGAGGCGGCGTCTGGAGGCGACGGGCTCGGGTCCGTGCATGCACGTGCTGGTAAATTAAATAACTGAGTATTCTGTCATCCCTCTTGTCTCCAGAACGCCGCCCACTCCTTTCCTTCCCTCCACCACCCCGCCCACACCGCCACCCATGTCGTCCTCGTACCATGAGCAGGAGAAGCGCGACGACGACGAGGATATGCTGCAGGTCAAGATCCCCTCGGGCCCCTCCGCAATGGACCTCCCGTCACCCGTCAACGCCCAGCCACCCAAGGCGCCCTCCACCGCCGCCAAGTATGGCCTCTCGTCCACCGTCATCATTCCCATCTGGATCGTCCTCAGTTCGTCCGTCATCATCTACAACAACTACCTCTACAACACCCGCAACTTCAAGTACCCCGTCTTTCTCGTGACCTGGCACCTTGGCTTCGCCGCCCTCGGCACACGCGTTCTTCAGCGAACGACACATTTGCTGGATGGCGTAAAGGATGTGCATATGACGAAGGAGATGTTCGTGCGGTCGATTCTACCTATCGGGCTCCTCTTTTCCGGCAGCCTTATCCTCAGCAACACCGCGTACCTCTATCTCAGCGTATCATACATCCAGATGCTCAAGGTGCGTCGTTGCGGCTATCTTACCCCGTTCCGTTGCGTGCCGCGGGTGATATATGATAAATATCATCGGCCATCGTGCGGCGGTGGTGGGTGCTTGGTAACGCAGATCTAACCGTTCTGGTATCTTCTTCCGTATAGGCCTTCACGCCCGTAGCGATTCTGCTCATCTCATGGGTGTCGCGCATACAGGACCCAAGCAAAAAGCTCGGAGTCATTGTGCTCATGATTTCGACCGGCGTCGCGCTAGCATCGCACGGCGAGCTGCACTTTAACCTCTTTGGGTTCCTCACGCAAGCTGCGGCTGTTGGGGTGAGTCTCTTCCTCTCTAGCTCCATATCGGTGGCACTGGATTGGGGTTGGCAGACGGCGACGACGCGTCTATAATGCGAGCTTCGCGTCACACGAGCTAGAATCATCGGTACTGGCGTGATGTGACACGCGCCATGCTATTCATAATCAGCTAACGCAAACTTGATTGACGCGTCTATCCGCCTGTTTATTCGCCGTTACGCACCCCAACCCCCGCATACCTGACCTCTACTCTACATACTGACTTTCCCTTCTTCCCCTAGTTCGAAGCTTCCCGTCTAGTAATGATTCAAATCCTGCTACACAACCTCAAAATGGACCCCCTAGTCTCGCTGCACTACTACGCCCCCGTCTGTGCGGCCATCAATCTCCTAGTTTTGCCCTTCACGGAAGGGCTAGCCCCATTTTATGAATTGCAGAACCTTGGAGTTGGGGTCCTAGTGACCAATGCCAGCGTGGCGTTCTTGTTGAATGTGGCTGCGGTGTTTTTGGTGGGCGTAGGGAGTGGATTGGTGTTGACGCTTGCTGGAGTGTTTAAGGTGAGCAACTGGTTTTTGTGGTCTTTTATCTTGGAGCTTTTGTGGAGGTTTCCAGTTTCTTGGTGTGCTCTGCACATTCGTTCTTTTTTATCTTATCTTGCATCGTCATTTCATTTTATCTATGATGGTCTTATTTCATTTCTTTCTCGCGCTTTTCAACCAAGTCATTCCGCGCATATATGCACTTTGCAGCTTGCACTTTTTACTTTTTGTTCGCTTTTTGGAAATAAACCAAACTGGATTGTTCGCTGTCGTTCGTTCGCTGTCCGCTTTCTTCTATGTTATCGGTTCACCTTCACGCGTTCTCTTTCCTGTTCTGGCCAGTTTCTTTTCTGCGTTTCTGTTTTCCCTCTCCTCAATTACCGGTCTCCGGTTTCTTGCTGGACGCAGGCAATACCGAGCACGTATCGCATAGATTAAGTTCTGTGCGTTGACGCATAGGAGCGTAATACGTCTTCTTCCTGCGTCTAGCCCCATTTTGCCTGGTCAAGAGGATGGGATTTGGTGTAGGCTCTTTTTTCTTTTGGGCGATGGCATCTGATGAGCGAAACGCTGTTCTCGAAGCTCGTAGTCCAAATCTTTCCGAGTCACCTGCCAGAGCCTTGCCATTTAAGATTCTGTTTTTCTGAATCTATGCGGACTCTTTTTCCCTGCACATACATCGGTACCTACCGTTGCATTTGCGCCTGCATATTTTCGCTTCCGAGAGTGAAGAGGAATTATTTGCACAAGAGCGCGGGACGCGCGTGGGGATGCGCATCTCTATCTCTATTTTAATTTTCACTTCTTGGGGCTATTCAGAATTTGGACGAGTTCTTTTGGGGTGCGCGGTTATTTTGTCCGCCCTGTCGTGCGTTGATTGATGGTGCCCAACATCCAATGTTCATCGCTCGCGCCATGTTCAAAAAATTGCGCTGATCGCTTCGGGCGTTATATGGCTAGTGTGCTGAGATGGTGCGCAATGCATTCCCGTACGCCTCGGGGTCCTCCGACTGGAGGTGGCGGTTTTTTGAAATTTTGTTATGGCCCATTCCGCCCACTGTACCTTCTTTTTATTTATTTTCGCAGTTGTTCAGTGGGAGATGGCAGTGCGCTCGCACGATCGCCCGCGAACCTGCCTTTTCACCTTTCCTTATTTGGGCGCCCTGCTAGCTGTTTGCTGGGCGGGCGTGGGCCCTGTTCTTTGCGTTTAGCCTCTCTTCTCTTCTTGCCTTCCTTTCTTATTGTCAATATTTCTGGGCTATTTTTACCCCTTCCGAACGGGATTGTCTGCATTTATTTCCGTTCCCATCCTCGTTCTATTGGTGGGTTCGCTCTTCGCCCGCCCCGTTCCAGTTGGGATGTGTGTTTGTGCGGCGAAAATAGATAACGGAATCGGGTGGGCGGGCAGGCGTCGTTCGCACGGCACGTCGTTCTGCTTCTCGGGGACGTGCCGCCGCTTGACTCTTTGCTTTGAAAGAAATATGACACACCACGTGTGCGGTGCAGGTCCCGTCAGAGACGCCTGGGACCGACGTCGCTCGCGCTGTCAGAGCGTCGTCGCGTTGACGGTGCCCCGAGTCCGGGATGCGAGATACCGTCATGGCATTTTTATTTTTCGCATGTAGACGTTGCACGGGCCTGTCAATGTCTCTATCACCTGCGTCCCCCATTCACCCCGCGTCGCATCCGGGGTCTGTGTATGCATCGCCTGGCCATTATTTTTCTTTGTTGTTTTTCCGCTTTTTTCGCATGTCGCGGTGCTTGTTTAGATCATATGTTTTCTTTTTTTTCTTCTTTTTTTTCTTTCTTTTTGGCATGTTTTCCTTTTCTTGCGCGTTACTTTTTCCTTGAGCCTTTCTTTTGCGCATCCTGATTGCCTATCGACCGCGTTGGGTTTTGCGTGCTTTCTCTTGCTTTTGGCTTCACCTCTTTTTGTGGTTTCGTGCTGTGTAGTCCAGATTTACTGACTGTTTCTTTCTTCTCTCTCCCCCTCTTTCTATATCTATCTTCGAAATCACTTGTACGCCTCCCCCACAACGCGTTCATGATCACCGCCTGCAATGCATCGACGCATTTCTCGACATCCACGACACCACATCCCTGCGCTAACATATGTGTATCTTTACCCCGGTTTTCTGTGTGGTGTTATTTTCGGACCTGCACGCGGCTCGCATGTCCCAAATACGTTGACATGTCCCAAAACATCGCCCCTCCCACCACTGAACGCGCACATGTCATCTGACTCAAAAAATCCATCCGTTGGCCGTGTCGCTCGCTGCTTTTAAACGCGGACCTTCGTCTCCGACGTCGATATGCCACGCACGGACGTATGCGGAAACCCCAAATGAAATGAAATGCTATGCTTTGCTCGACCGATCGACTAACCGACTTACCAAATGCTTAACGAAACGGTGGACGCTGATCACGCACTTGGCGCTTCGGTTCATCCTCGGGTTTGGCTGTGATCTTTGTCTTGCGCGTTGATTTTTGGGTCGTACTCACTCCTACAGGATATCCTGCTGATCACCGGGTCTGTGCTTATCTTTGGAAATCAAGTTACACCAATGCAGGTGTTTGGTGCGTCTGCCTTTCCCCCATTTCTTTCGTTTTCCCTTTCGCTCCCTTTTGGGCATCCTTTCACTTTAGCGTTATGTTCCCCTTGGCCCGCGCACTTCTTACTCCCTTTTGGTCGTGGGGTTGACATCTCCAGAGGCTTTTCTCCTTCTGTTCAGACATGCCTGGATATTTTTCTGCCCTGTGGCCTTTTCTATTTTCTCTATTCTCACTGGACGACTTCTTTCTTCCCTGCTCGTTCTGTGATCCTTCTTTTCTTCTGTTCTTTTCTCTACTTTGACACCCCGTACGTTTTCGTCTTCCCCAGTCGTCGTGCTTGGGGTAAATCAATTCTTCGGGAGGTTGTCATGTCTCCCCACCCTCGCTTGACCATCATTGGACAAGGTTTATAGGATTGGATTGCACTGCGTACACACGCGGGAGATCTGAGGATTTCATTGTGGCTTCCTTCTATTTCGTGAGGTTGCATATCGTATCCAACCTTTCTTTGAATCCTCGTTCCACACTCTGTACATTTTACTTTTTTTTGGATATGTCCTTCCCACTGTCTACTCTTTTATTGGTGCCAACCATCCTTTTGCCTTTGTCTCCATGCCCTTGGATTGTATTCTACAGAGGTCTGACCACTATTTGCCTTCTAGGTTATTCCGTTGCCTTGGGTGGTCTCATCCTGTACAAGACCGCTTCATCGAAGTAAATTGCTTCTGTACCGCCTGATGGCCCGCCCGACTGTATTAGACCCTCCATTCCCAGCACCACCGCCATTCCTTCGCCTCGTCACTTCCTCACGCCAACTCTTGGATCGTGACTCCCCTCGGTCGATGTACCTTAATCATGATGACGATCCCGCGCTTCGAACCTCTCTGCCTCTCCCCTGGACTTTATAGACTATTAGCAGCAGTATACAGATAATCTTTCCGTCTTTGACCCCTCTCGTCCGTCTTTGACCTCTCTCGTCCGCCTAGACACGCCGTTCTTTCATTCCTTCTGTTATAATCTATACTTTATTGGTGGCCTTTGTGCCCCGGCCGCTCCTTTCCCTTTTTTTATTTCTAGGTCTCCGTCCTCCATAGCACCTCTCGCCAGGCCAGTGCCACCAGGCGCCATCTGGATTTGCATAAACTGCCTTGTAAAATATCATCGCCACAGACATAGAAGCTTTATACAAATTTTCCTGGCTCCCAGATCTTGCCAATCCATCATGCAGATGTATGTTTCGAATCCTGACGATCAACTTGAAGGCTTCATCGGCTCTGGCCCTAATCGTCTCTCATGCTTCAGTGTTTTTTTTTTTTTCAATGAATGGTGTGTGTTTGTGCGTGCAGTCATAGTCTTTCTTACGCCCAACCACCAGGACCTTCCGAAAGGGAGGATTAGGTGTACTATCCGGCTAGTTATAGCTGCACTGCACAAGAAGTACCTGGACTGTCAATGATCCATGATTCCTACCACTTCAACGATATACCAGTGAAGATGGTTAATGTTGCGCACTGTTCGCGCGTCTGGAGCAAAGATTTTCCTTGGCAAGCTCGCTCTCTCTCGCCTTTGACATTTTGTGAGAGCGCCTCACAATGCAGTCACCTTTAACGTATGCATTAGTATGTTTCGAGGCTCCGAAGTCGCGCGGAGTGGCTTGGCTCTGGCTTTGCATTGCACGTCTAATAGTTTCTACTCGTTGTTGGATCGTATCAGAGAATTTGAGAACTTCCAAGCAACTGATGTGTACTCGTTATTAAATTTTTGACATTTCATTTTGATGTCGACAACCAAAACGGAGCCCAGCGACTCCATTTGCTAATTTTCCAGTATAAAAGAACTGAAATTTGAGTTAAGCCATTGACCCAACCAATATGATGAAGTTCGCTTTCTCATTCGTTCTCATTGCTTTCGCGACAACCTCTGTCTATGCAGATATTCCTGTTGGAAGACTGTGTGAGTCTTATTCTTTCAATTTTACTGGTGGTGATTATTGAGTGTTGGTGGTGTTATAGGCTCTGGCATTGCAGGGCCCCTTCCGACGCCTTGTGAGTCGTTTGACTGTGAATACATCTAATGCCGTTCGAAAAAGACTTATACTTCAATTTCGAGGCGCCTATGGTAGCATTTGCTGCCCTGTCGGTCCTGACAGATCTTTGTGAGTTTGGTTCTATTCAACTTCTACGAAACATCCCGCAGCATAGTTCATCCCAACTACTACTCCTAGGTGTACGGCAGTAAGCACTTGCCCCAGCCAATTTGTTCCCATTGGTGGCCTATGTATGTGTCTATATTATGCCGAATCAGATGCGTTCCCTGAGCCCTCACTTACCTGTTTGCTTCTTTTCAGGCTCTGGAATCGCTGGACCAAGCCCTGTAAGTGACGCCCAATTCCACAGTGTTTGTAATGACTGAATGCCATCCATATTCAGTATCCCTGTAGGCTGTTTTTGAGGAGAAATTCGGTGTAAGGGACTGAAGGGATTCTTCTAGGCTTCCCCGGAACCACTTGCTGCAATTCCAGCCCCGACAACGCGATGTATGTATGCCTATTGACGTGTGATGAATGGGCGCTAAATCCCGAATAATAATAGATGCAAGGTGTCTTGCTGAGTGCTCGTTAACACTTCATCCAGGAGCCCAAGGAAATTTAAACGAAAGGCGGTTACTTAGTAGAGATATATCTATACTTAGATTTCGCGAAAAAGTAGAATTTGGCTAGAATGGCTTTTTGATGGTCTGTCGACTGAAATACTAATTGGAAAATGCCTCCTCGCAGCTGGGCGACTGGCTTCGGCTGGAGCATTTGCATTCTAAATGTTAGCCGTTGAACTAAACCAGTTCCTTTGATCTGAGCATGTTTGAAACATAAACATTGTTTGTTCGCTGGGCGCGATGCACACGACGCTCTCCAGCGTTTGTCTTTTGGGAAGCTTGAAATAAGATAAGTCTCACACAAGTGACATGCAGTCAAATGTCCGGCGATACCACTCATATTTATTCATTCTATGCTCTCCAACCCGAGTACACCAAAATGATGTCAAGCTTCAAGCTTCAAGGAGCATTACCACTTTCATTAATAATATTCGGACACTCATTACTGATCATCCTGGCATGTTCATTCTACGTCAAGGTGCCAATTCATTAGAGGATAGCATTACAGATCATACTACTAATCAACTCGTCAAATCTCTTAGGGCTGGGGTACGCGGGGAATAGCGATGTGATCGTTGTAGCCCGGGTGGCTCTTATCACGAGTAACATCATGGGAAACGACTCCTTGGATATTGTATCCGTCTACGTATAAAGATGTGTCAGTACAAATGCGATGCATCTTAGTATCAACAGAGAACGTACTGTGGCTCCCATCTGCGGCCGGTGGGTTTTTCTGGTAAATACCGCGGGCAGGTCCTAGGTTAGTGTCTCCGGGATGGTAGCCACCCTTCTGGATAGGATATTCGTGTCCGTGGCCGACCATGCCGGGGAGCGGCTTCTGACGGTTGCTCGCAGGACCTTGTAGGTCATTTCTGAAGTTGACGGGCTAAAAGGAAAGATGACTTCTGAGTACTTTATTTGAATATAAACACCCGGCACGTACATATCTTCCGCCTTTGCCATCATGGAGCGCGAGATTGGCAGCGCCCTGGCGGACTTCAGTGCCGTGGAGAACACCTAGTGGCGGACAATAAGAGACATGTCAACGAAGAAGTTGAACGGAAAACATACCGTGACTGGGGACGTGGTATTCGTCTTTGCGGCCTGGCATGTTTCCGTGCTGCAGGGTTTTCTGGTGGATCGCCGCCGCAGCGCCGTGTTTAGCACGGCCATCCGCCTTTTTCTGCTGCATGCGCGCGGTGGCTGCTGCCTGCGACTGTACAGCCTTCGCGTTTGTCAAGTGCTCGCCTTTAGCGAAGTTTGCCTTAGGTGTCTTGGGCTGCTGGGGCAGGCGACGGCCCGCGGCGCGGCCTTCCTTACGATAGCCGCCGGTGATGTGCTGTGTACCCGCCGCCGTCGTTTCTTTGGTGTATTTTGGCTTGCGAGGCTTTCCGTAGCGGCTGCCCCTGTATCGCGAATTAGTACTGTTGATGAAGTGATGAAGAAATAGGGGGTATGATCAACGTACTCCGGTAGCTTAGCTGCTTCGCCTTGCAGATGGGTCTTCTTTGCAGCATTGGCAGCCTGATTATGAGCAACGCTGGTTTTCACGCTTGCTTTGCGAGCTTCAGAAGCATGATCCTTCGCGGTCTTGGGCCTGACCACACGAGGGAAGAGGTCTCCATCGAAATCCCGTGTGAGTAAGTCCTCGTAATCGTAATCGCGCTCGACAAGATAATCTTCCGCGACATCGCGAGAGGCCAGTACAGCGGCGTCTGAGGAAAAATCAAGCGACCGAGCCTCAACGGCGAGAGAGTCGGACGATTGGATGGGTATCGCAAGAGCTGGAAGTGCAGCGCACAGGAGGGCGGGAAGGACAGCGAGAAAGAGACGAGGATGCATTTTTGTTGGCGAAGGGCGTATATGACTAGACCAAGCACAGCTCGGTTCAAGTGGATAATGGGGTGGAAGACCAGCTTGAGGGATCGCTAACGCCTGGCCAGGCTTTTATACTCCCCGGGTCGATTCGGGGTGCCTTGGCACTCCATGCATTTGGCTAGATCATCAATGCATCATTACTGCTCCGGCTCACGTTTGAATGCAGTGTGGAGCCTTTCCCATAGTACGAGCCCTCGTGTGCCCGTTAGTCGTACTCGGCAGATTGAGCCTCGTTTCAAATTCCTTAGATCGTTTCCGCAAAGGATTCGTCGGAATATCGGTGGAGGCTTTCCCTTGACTTCCCTGCAAGAACGGGAATCATCGATTGTCGCCGGAGGTCACGGATGGGATGAGGCAGGATGAGGCGTTTAAACTTGACAGACCATTACTTATGGGAGACCGAGAGAGCATACACAGGCATACGTATACGTACGAATCATGTATACGTTGTGGTGCATAGTAGTGTAGTGGACCGCCAAACTTCTCGGGCCTCGGCGGCTAGATAAAGCTATGTACATAGATCCACGATAATCGATAAAATGATGAACGTTTGAAGTTTAAACAATTTTGATTGATTATCGATTGACGGTTACTTGAGGTGATTGATTGATCCGAGTCGACGATCGCGTACTAAAGATGTCCCGAGATGTGTAGTACTTACTCACCTCTACTTATTGAGCGCTGACAGCCTGACTCGCGCTGTTGAGCAGCACATCATGACGCAGCATGGCAGCCACAGCTCGTACAGACCTTCAAGTGTCCAGACTGTCCCTCGGACGTACCACAAATCTGAAGTTGTCGACGATGAGATCATTGAAGCCTCGTAGTGCAGCAGAGAAAACGGGATTGGATTTGTAGACTTGTAGGAAGATAATCGCTGCTCTGATATAATAATGTGTATGGGGCTACTTACACCCTCGACAAAGGTAAAAAGGATTTGCGTAGATTAAAATATCTAATGCGTGATTAAGGAAAGAGAATCTTCCAAATATCAACGATCGGAAGATTTGACTGGAAACCAGCCTCTGCTTCTGTGATAGCTGCCTGAAAAATGGTTCGTTTGATCAAGGTACGGTCATGAAGATATAATAATACCTGTAATAATTTTTTGCCTTGAGGATTGGTGACAATGTTTTGCTCAGCGATAGCCTTAAGCGCCGGTAAAACTTCATTCTGACGATACCCAATTTGCTCCTCGCGGTAAATTCTCGTCCCTCCAGCCAATAAGTGGAGTACAGCGTGGATGGCCCAAACCTGTGCCTTTTCGTCAGGAACGATCTCCCTCCACTGCGTCCCCTCGAATCGCAGGCCGAGAGTGATCATCCCGGATTGTGTGCTGGAATTGCAAAGGCCACTGCGGATACATGCTCCCGATATGAGAGCAGAGACGAGGAACGGGTTGGAGGGCTCGATGGCGGGGGTGTCGTTGGAGAATACTCTCTTGATGAGATCAAAGACGACCTGGCCCAGGATCTGTTTGAATGGTTGCTCGACGGGCTGTCGATTGAAGTCCAGTGTTTTGATGAGAGGAACGTCGGGATCGTTCTCAAGTTCTGCGATAACGTCCGCAATCTTATCAACGTTGTACGGCTTGGCGTTGGCCTGCTCTATGAAGGCATCGCCTAGTTGGTCTACAGTTCGCCAATTCGGATTGGCCTTGATCACTTCGAATACAGCTGTTTTGCTATACGATGAGAGTGCAATGGAGATTGGGGAGGACATCGTGGTGTTGGTGCTGAATGTGAATAACAACAATCGCTAAGTTCCAAGTACGCATACTAAAATCCTTGTATTTACAAAACGCACGATAGCTTGAACGTTGAAACAAGTGTCGAGTCATATGAAAATTGTAATCAGGGAGGTGGCGGTGTATGTCGCTAAAAACATCATTGAAATTTGATGCGCCGCTTAGCGCCGCTGTGTCGCAAAAGGCTATGTACTTCCATACATATGCATTGTCTTGAAATCTCTTGGAATTCTCTCATCTTTGCTGCAGCACGGATCCATCTCAAAAACGTTGAAAAACATGGCTCGCGCTCCTACGTGTTTCAAATAGGACCTAACTTACTCTTACTCACTCCACTTCGACGGGACTCCGCTTCGTTCTTCTCGGAGGAAGAAGCCTACATAGGTAGAAATATCACTCGATATCAATTTACTTTGAGAGGAGTGAGTATGGCAGTGCTAAAATTTACACCTTCACCGTGCTTTTGGTTAGATCGGCGTTTACGCAGGCGTACGCCCTGGACCTCGAGGACAATCACACCTACCTCATTTTCCTTTGCAACATCGTTTGCGATCTTTTCCTCATCATCATCGGTACCGATCATCAAAGTATAGACTCCTCAGTCCTGCGTCGCGTAGTGCACTCTAACATTCCGCCCTTGTCGCTCCGGTGATAATTTTGCTCAAAACATGAATGTTAATAGCCCAACTAGCATGTACTTATGTTACCGCGGACACCATGGTAGCACATCATCTATTGTGCCTTACGGCTCTGCTAGATAGAGTTCAGCAGGGAATTGGATAAGATTGCCTAGTAAGTCTCACTTTAACGAATGCGTTTCCATACATAGGGCTGAGGATCAAAATACGTTGTGCTCGAAAGTGCTGGATGCAGTCGAATTTATGCACTGAACTATGCTCGGCCAAGTGCCGAAAAATTAATTTATATATATATGTGACAAAAACTATATACATACAAGAAATCTTACACATACATGGCACACATTAGGAGCACTATATATATGATCTAAAGGTGTTATAGACGAGTTCTGCGCGCGAACAGAAAAAGTCTGCTCGCGCGCGCAAAAGTTCTGTTCGCGCGCGCGCGAGCAACTCTGAGCCGGCCCGGTAGGCCGGCCTAGCTTTTCGACCTCGTAGGGCGGGAGGCACGTACATTTATGGCACAATTTGGGTATCTACGGAAAGCTACGGGCGAGGAGAACATGTTGGTGCAACTTATAATTCGATTTGGGATCTTGGAAAGGGTGGAGGGGGAGATACATGGAGTGTAGCATGTAGTTCAGTGGTTACAGGCTGCTATTTCTGAAAATATAAAATATATTAGGTATATACAGGTTGGTACTGACTACAGGTAGGCTTCCGGGTACAGTTTGGAAGCTTCCGGAGCCTAGGGAGTGCGGGAGAGCCTGAGGAAGCCTCTCTGTCGGGCGAAGGCCTTGCCAGCGGAGGGCTCTGCCAAATACATACAAGCAACCGGCACGACAGCTGATTTGCCGGGCCCGATACCTTCGACGGCCGAATTTCCCCACGGCTGCCGATGGCTGAATGATCCGAGCCTACGCTTGGCCATGTTTGTCAACGCCTTCTGAATCATGCCACTGAAACGGCGAGATGCTCTCCCGCACTCCCTAGGCTCCGGAAGCTTCCAAACTGTACCCGGAAGCCTACCTGTAGTCAGTACCAACCTGTATATACCTAATATATTTTATATTTTCAGAAATAGCAGCCTGTAACCACTGAACTACATGCTACACTCCATGTATCTCCCCCTCCTCCCTTTCCAAGATCCCAAATCGAACTATAAGTTGCACCAACGTGTTCTCCTCGCCCGTAGCTTTCCGTAGATACCCAAATTGTGCCATAAATGTCCGTGCCTCCCGCCCTACGAGGTCGAAAAGCTAGGCCGGCCTACCGGGCCGGCTCAGAGTTGCTCGCGCGCGCGCGAACAGAACTTTTGCGCGCGCGAGCAGACTTTTTCTGTTCGCGCGCGCAGAACTCATTTATAACACCTCTAGATCACATATATAGTGTTCTTAAGGTGTGCCATATATGTGTAAGATTTCTTATAAGTATATAGTTTTTGTCACATATATATGTAAATTAATTTTTCGGCACTTGGCCGAGCATACTGAACTTGTACATCCTAGGCCAAGTAGCTTTCTTAATGCCCATTAATCATTAACATTCCTCACTCATTTCAGCATATTTGCGAGAACAAAATGGCCAGCATAAAAAATGTATGGTCTACATGTACTATCTGTAAGAGAAAATAGGAGAAACTGATATATTGCTGTGGACAAAAAGGATTTGGAGACGCCAGGCAGACGCTGGCTTCGTCCGCCGAACACCGGGCCCCGGGCCGAAGCCACCGCCGATCTTTTGAATGCCGCAGCGCAGCCGCAGCGAGCCTTTTGCCCTGCACGGATGAGAACGAGACCTACGCAACTAGGTATACGTAACTCACACTTGTGATTTGCTCTCTCATCGTCTGTTGCGTCAAACTTCACAGCCTCAGGCCTTTAGCGACATTCAGCAATTGTCGATGATCAACGATTTGCAGGTCTCATTGAACAACATTCCGCCAAAACTTGCGACGAAACCTTTGCAGACACGATCTATTCTTTGAACGTACGAAATTAGCCTATCTGTCGAGCACTATGGTCGGGCTCACATCTGCTCACATCAGATTTCGGTTGGCATGTAGCGTGGAGGAGTGATGACAATGTAAGACAAGTGAATACTGACCTTGACTGGTTCGAGACTGGTAGCGACGGACGTGTACATGATGCGCAGCCAATCTTCCCTTAGCCTACGCATGGAGTGCCCAAGCCAAGCCAGGCCAAGCCTGAACACTTCGTACATCCTTTACGCTGAAATGGCATGCAGGAGCCAAGCTGGCAGTATAAAAGCCTGGCCAGGCGTCAGCTATCCCTCAAGCTGGTCTTCCACCCCATTATCCACTTGAACCGAGCTGTGCTTGGTCTAGTCATCTACGCTCTTCGCCCACAAAAATGCATCCTCGTCTCTTTCTCGCTGTCCTTCCCGCTCTCCTGTGCGCTGCACTTCCAGCTCTTGCGATACCCATCCAGTCGTCCGACTCTCTCTCCGTTGAGGCTCGGTCGCTTGATTTTTCCTCAGACGCCGCTGTACTGGCCTCTCGCGATGTCGCAGAAGATTCTCTTGTCGAGCGCGATTACGATTACGAGGATCTACTCTCACGCGATTTCGATGGAGACCTCTTCCCTCGTGTGGTCAGGCCCAAGACCGCGAAGGATCATGCTTCTGAAGCTCGCAAAGCAAGCGTAAAAACCAGCGTTGCTCATAATCAGGCTGCGAATGCTGCAAAGAAGACTCATCTGCAAGGCGAAGCAGCTAAGCTACCGGAGTACGTTGATTATACCCCCTAATCTCTTCCTCGCTTCATCAACAATACTAATTCGCGATACAGGGGCAGCCGCTACGGAAAGCCTCGCAAGCCAAAATACACCAAAGAAACGACGGCGGCGGGTACACAGCACATCACCGGCGGCTATCGTAAGGAAGGCCGCGCCGCGGGCCGTCGCCTGCCCCAGCAGCCCAAGACACCTAAGGCAAACTTCGCTAAAGGCGAGCACTTGACCAACGCGAAGGCTGTACAGTCGCAGGCAGCAGCCACCGCGCGCATGCAGCAGAAAAAGGCGGATGGCCGTGCTAAACACGGCGCTGCGGCGGCGATCCACCAGAAAACCCTGCAGCACGGAAACATGCCAGGCCGCAAAGACGAATACCACGTCCCCAGCCACGGTATGTTTTCTGTTTAATTTCTTTTGGCATTTCGCTGATTGTCCTCCTCCTCCACTAGGTGTTCTCCACGGCACTCAAGTTCGCCAAGGCGCTGCCAATCTCGCGCTCCATGATGGCAAAGGCAAAAAATATGTACGTCCCGGGGCTCGTATTCGAATAAATTATCCAAAATTCATTCATCCCGCCTTGTAGCCCGTCACATTCAGCAATTACGAACAAGGTGCTGCGAACAACCGTCACAAGCCACTCCCCAACATGGCCGGTAATGGTCTCGAATATCCCATCCAAAAAGGCGGCTATCATCCCGGAAACGTTGTAGGACCTACTCGCGGTATCTACCAGAAGAACCCACCGGCCGCAGATGGGAGCCACAGTACGTTCTCCATTGATACTGAGATGCATCGCATTTGTACTGACACATCGTTATACGTAGACGGGTACAATGTCCAAGGAGTCGTTTCCCATGATGTTACTCGTGATAAGAAACACCCGGGCTACAACGATCACATCGCTATTCCCCGCGTACCAAAGCCCTAAGAGATTTGACGAGTTGATTAGTAGTATGATCTGAAATGCTATCCTCTAATTGATTGGCACCTTCACGTAGAATGAACACGCCAGGATGATCAGTAATGAGTGTCCGAATATATCTAATTGTTTGGTTTTTCTTATTGTATTTAGTAGTGGCACCTACTATTATCGGGATTCAGCATGAGCAAATCCGCCTTGCTATAGCCACAATGCGCTAGGCTGCAATCAGATATGTTCAATCGTTCAACATTCAATGATGGAAATTGTGAGACGCATCGACATGACAAGGACAGACATTGGTTGTGAGAGTAATGTATGATTTCATAGAATTCAAGCTTTCATGGACCTTACTGCGTACTCGAGAAACTTGGAACGAAAGAGAAAGAAGAGAAACCTCGCACCAGTGATACGATGTCCGAAAACATCCGGAAATACCTATTGTTTATTCATTCAATGCTCATCTTTTTTGGTACGCCAAGGTTTATACCGGTGAAATGCTGCAGCCGCTCTGCTGAGAGCGGGCATTGTGCAATGAGTATCGATGTGCTGATCCACGTTGTCGGAGACCTTCGGAGACGCGCTCATATTCATTCCGTGCCCGTGCCAAGTCCATGCAGGTCCATGCATGACGCAGTTTGCCGTTGATAAGTATCTAAAGTCTAGAAAGAACATGTATGGAAATGGCACGGGTGCTTCAGCCGGGCGAAGAGACGGCTAGAGACGGGCGCTGCATATGGAGAATGAGCGCTCAATGATAAGTAGATACGCGAGTCCCTGCAGTTTTCTCCATAGGACCACAGGTACTCGTGCAGGCGTATTGTTTGAACTTGAGTACGAGATAGAATATTTGTACGCAGCGCCAGTCATCCATTATACTCAATTTCATTTTACTTAGATGTTTTGATATTTGCACGGGGTGCATGAGTTTCCGGCCGCTTAACATGGGTCGACCGTCGACATGAAACCAGAAGTTACCAGAAGTCTGGATCATATGCATTGATAATGTAAATCAAGTCCGTTATTCAGAGCCAAAATGCCTTCAACGCTTTCTGTTAAGACGAAAGTGGCAAAAATGATCCAATATGCCTCTGTTTTTATTTTTCGTTGCTGTTAAATTAAGTGTCGAGCATTAGCTTCAGGACCTTGTGGATGAAGCACTTATTTGGCAGGCCGTATATGTAGATATTAGAAAATGCTGTGACGGTGCCAAGACGGAGACCGTCAAACAAACTTCAAAGTGTCAATCAGCACGTTCAATCTTCCTCCGACACATTCGCAGTTGGCTTCAAACTTCAAAGGATCGTCAGAAAATTCCCAATTTGTTCAAGGTCCAAAAGTCGGGAGTATAAGAACTCAATGCGCGCTCCTTGCTCCCCCAAGCTGGTCTTCCTCTCCACCTCCACCACTAACTGAGCTGCGCTTAGTCTAGTCTCATTCACTCACTTTAAAATGTATCCTCGTCTATTTCTTACGATCCTGCCGATGCTGCTAGGTGCTATCGCACCGTCTCTTGCGCTGCCCGTCCAATTCTCCGACTCCCTCTCCATTGAGGCCAGGTCGTTTGACTTGTCATCGGATGCGGCCCCATTAGCATCTTGCGATGTCGACGCCGAACTTATGGTCGAGCGGCGTCAACAGGACGACGAATCCGATATACTTGCGCGTGCCATCAACGAGGACCTCTTTCCTCGTGCCACCAGGCCAAAGCTGACTGCTGCAGAGGCTCATCACCGTAAAGAAGCTGTGAAAACCAAAATTGCCACCAACCAAGCTCATAACGCTGCGAAGAAGACCGATTTGCAAGCCAAGACAGCCGCGCTACCGCCGTACGTCAATTATACACTATTTTTGTCTTTGCTTCACTGATGATACTGACTGGCGGTTACAGAGGTCACCGCTATGGAAAGCCTCGCAGAATTACATACACCAAAGCAACGACGAAGAAGGGCACAGAACACATTACCGGCGGCTTTCGCAAGGACAGCCGCGACAAGGGCTTTCGCCTTCCCAAGCAGCCGAAGACGCCCAAACCTGATTTCGCTAAGGGCGCCCATTTGACAAACACGAAGGCCGTCCAGAAGCAAGCTGAAGCCAAGGCCCGGCTACAGGCGAAGAAGACAGCGGGTCGGGCTGCTCATGCTACAGCGAACACTCGGTATGCACAGACAGTCGCACATGGCACTCTGCCTAATCGCCACGACGAGTATCATGTACCCAACCATGGTAAATTCTTTCGTCCACTAATAGGTTAAAATCTCTCTAAATATGAGCACCACAGGCGTTCTCCATGGCAAGGATGTCCGTACCGGCGCCTATAACCTCGGGAAACACGATGGTTCGGGCGGAAGATATGTATGTTCCAGCTTCATGAATAGACAAGTAATCGGTACTCATTCGCAAGCCTCTCTAGCCTGTCACTTTCAGGAATGATCTGCAAGGTCCTCCCACCGACCGCCACCGACCCCTGCCTCACATGGTTGGCACTGGCCACGAATATCCTATCAACAACGCCAAAAACGGATATCACCCTCACCATGCTAGCCAAGGGCCCGTCCGCGCTATATACCAGAACCATGCGGCAGGTACGTCTTTAATCTTAGGATTAATCAGAGTGACTTACTTAATCTAATGTTATCGTTAGGAGGATATACTGTTCAAGGCGTCATCGCTCATGATGTCACCCTTCCTGACACTCACCCGGGGTACAATGATCACCACCAAATTCACGGTGTGCCAGCGCCTGCACCGATAGACGGAGCTGGAGGAATATTCCCAGATCATCATTAAATTGCTGAACAGCAGTCGCTCACACTGGGTTGTTATTAGTAGCATAATGACAAACATTTTTGTGGAATCCTCTTTGGACTTCATGGGACACTTCCATTGATATTGAATGTTAATGAATTTAAGTGCCGAAGTACTAGGTGCTACTTCTCGTTCGACATGTGTGAATTGGGAATGCTCAGCGGGCAGACCAACAAACCATCCAAAGCCGATACAGAAAATTCGGTACGCAACCGAGAATGGTTATAGAACGATCACCGAGATACAACGCTGGGAATACGGATGTGGTATAGGCTTATAAACGGTCACCAGCTCCCCAGAAAACAAACCGAGAAGCGACTCGTTTTTCAGTTTCATAAGCGTGGTGGGTTCACAAAGGCAAGGTTTTGGTCGGCGGAGGAATATATATTGGGTCTATCTGGAAGAGGGGTGTCGATACTGGGCGCTAGTTTGTGAAGTATTGACGGTGGCCGTAGTGGTTGGTTGGATGTGCGGGATGGGCAGGCTGTGTGAGGCGCAAAGTTGAAAAGGGGCATGACGGGCGCCGATGGGGTTGATGGCAGTGTCAATGCAACCCGAGGGGAGGTTGAGCAAAACCAGAAGAAAGAGAGAAAGCAAGAAAGGAAACGACGAGAGTAAGAAAAGACCGAAGATGCGAGTTCGAGTGACTCGTGAGTGTGGTGGAATGAAAGGATATGGAGTTTGGGCTGAACCATTGGATAACAGGAATAGAGACAAGCAAAAAGGAAGGATTCAAGAAAGGAAAATAAAAAAGCTAGAATTGAAGATCGAGATGACCGTTGAGATGGACAAGAAATGAGGAAGATTCCTAAAAACATCGCGTTTCACCTACTATTCTATGAGCATACGTGGGTTGAGGCGATCTGTATCAACTGCCCAGCGTTGATACGTGGGTGGTCGTACAAAGCGAATATCGGAATATTCGATGAGCTTCATACGAGAAATGCTGTTTGGTGGCAAAGAGGAAGTAGTTATGATGATAGTTCGTGACCGCCAAACGGTACCAGCAGTGGATAGAGATATCAGAGCACCGTATTGGATTGACGGTAGCATGAGACCTGGTGATACAAGAAGTCAGTACGAATCTCGACAAAAGCGCGTTAGGAAAAGAAAGAATACGTGAAATTTTTCGCACCAAGACGTCAGGAACCTGAAGAAGATGGCAATCTTAGAAAAAAATGACCAATATCAAGAACTTGACTCTCTCCAGACACCGCTCGCTGAACAAGGATACAGGCTGACAAGCCAGCAAGCAATGCTTTCACCCCGCGTCCAAGATAGCAGCGACGAGGACAGGCAAACTCACAAGGAATATCGCTCAGCGGTTTCCGACTCAGACTAGAAGCGGTGCTAGTATACAACGAGTATACAACTAGCGGTACTGTACGTGCAGGAGCGCCACATCTAGGAGAGCTGCTGCACACCGATGGTTACTCTAGAAGGAGCCTCCTGCAATGCAGCCAGCTCGACCATGATCAACCATGTGTAATTTCTGTCATAGCTAGACCTCAGTTAAGGAATTCATTGGTCAACCCGGTAGGACCAGTCAATACCAGCGCCCACGACTAAGGATGGGCTGCGTGCGGGATGGAATAGTGTGGTGCATGCAGTCGCTAGTTCAGAGCCGCTGTAAGTCGTTATTTGCATGGCGATATCGGTCAGTGACTCGGAGACTGCATGATCTGACGATGCCAGGTGTGTGCGGCAGTAGTGTGCATCCAAGAGTGCTTGATATCGATGCCTGATCGACTCTTCATCATGACGATGTGGCTTGGGCTCGCTGTGCTGACAGACATGCTATGCAAGGAAGGAAGCATTGACGTGTTAGTAATGTAGGCACCAGGCGCGCGTAGTATGCTGCAGAGAGCAGAGAGGTGTGGATGATGGAGAAGAGGTAACTTGGAGACGTCAGAAAAGCTTGCTCCGGCCCGGCTCCCGGGATCCTCAATACAAGCAAACAACGGCATCCTGATGATGTTGAATGTCGACTCCCAAGTTGCTCCTCAAGTCTCTCTAGAGTCCCCTCCAAGTCCACTCCGCCCTCCTTCACATCGCTTCGACAACAACACTCAGAACAGCACTACTTATCAAATGTAGTAATCAAGGGGCCCATTGATCAGTGTTCACATTCGGACGCGTTCGCATTTGGGGGTCAAACTTGGGCAAACTTCTTCTATCATAGGTTCACCAATAAAAACATAATGCTTGGAAGGTCAGGGATATAAGAACTCAACGCACATTCTTTCCTCCCCCAAGCTGGTCTTTCTCCCCACCACTGATGAGCTGTGCTTTGGTCAATAAGTGTATCCCCGTCTATTTCTGACAATTCTCCTGGCGCTGTTAGGTGCTGTCGCGCCATCTCTTGCGCTAACCGCCCAATTTCTATCAGTATCGCGCGATATCGATGCCGAACTTATGGTTGAGCGGGGCTATTAGGACGACGAATCCGATGTACTTGCGCGTGTCATCAACGAGGACCTCTTTCCTCATGTCACCAGGGTTGGGCGGACTGCTTCAGACGCCCATCAGCGTAAAGACGCGATGAGAACCAAGGTTGCCACCAACCAAGCTTGTAACGCTGCAAAGAAGGTCGAGTTGCAAGCCCAGAAAGACGGGCTACCGGCCGTAGCTATACTTTTTTTTTGTTTTTGCTTCATTGATGATACTCACTGATGATACTCACTGGTGGTACAAAGGCCAGCGCTACGAAAAGCATCGCACACCATCACGCTCATATAAGAAGGGGACGACTGCTAAGGGTAAAACGCACATTGTCATCTGGCTTCCGTGCAAACAGTCGTAAGATCCCAGAAGAACAGCGAGGACGCCGTATTGCTCAACGATCCAAGGCGCCCAAGCCGAACTTTGCCAAGGGTGAACATTTGACAAACGTGAGGGCCCTGCGGAAGCAAGCTGAAGCTAAAACCCGGCTACAGGCGAAAAAGACAGCAAGTCGGGCTGCTCACGCTACAACGAAACGCTCGGTATGCGCAGACAATCGCACATGGCAACATGCCTGATCGCCACGATGAGTACCGTGTACCCAATCGCGGTATATATTATTTCCTTCAATTAATAACAAGTTGAATTTGGCTGAACGTGACTATGTCAGGTGTTCTCCATGGCAAGGATATCCGTACAGGTGCCTATAACCTCGCGATGCACCGTAGTCATGGCGGACGATATGTATACTTAGGATCACGAATAGAAAACCAAACATGGCACTCATTCGTAATTTTCTGTAGCCCGTCACTTTCAGGAATGATCTGCTCTCCCGACTGCCGCCACCAGCCTCTTCCTCACATGGCTGGCACCGGCCACGAATATCCCATCAACACCGCTAGAAATTTATACCACCCACATCATGCTGACCAGGGGCTCGTCCGTACTGTTTACCAGGACAATGCGGCAGGTGCGTCTTTAACGTTTAACCTCAAAACTAATTTTGGTGGTCTTATCTAACATTAACACTAGGAAAATACAGTGTCGAGACGTCATTGCTCATGATTTTACCCTTCCTGATATTCACCCGGGCTATAACGATCACCACCAAATTCACGGTGTGCCAGCGCCTGCCCGCTGAGGGAGCTGTAGGAATCGACCTCCCCAGTCACTGAATAGTGGAACGATAGTAGCTTACGCTGGATTATCGCAAGTAGGACAATGGGAATTTTGTGGAACTTTCTTTGCGATGCCTGATCTCGTCACTGGACACTTTCGTTAGCGCTCAATGAGACATAATAGTTGAAATTTGGAAATACCGATGAAATTGGGAGTCTGAGGCGCCGGTAGCGACCTGCTTTCCCTTTACAAATATCAATCCCTAATTTCAGAAGCCTTGCAGGCCAAGCACTGAAACAAATCACTATGAGCTACCATTGCTAGCTATTTTATTTTGAATAATGAGCTACAAGATTTATGTATTGAATTGGTCATTGAGCTGGAAGTCTTCAATCATAGTGGCCTATGATGGTCGCCGGATGCAACACTGATATGTCTCGTATAATTACAAGTAAATTGATATGGACTACATGCTAAAGAAATAAAAAATATTCCCATATATTCTTATAAAGAAGCCTCAGGGAAGAGCATTTTCCAGATATCCACGATCGGAAGATTTTTCTTGAATCCAGCCTCTGCTTCTGCAATAGCGGCCTGAGAAAGTTGTTAGCAGACGGAAGAACAGTCGCAGAAAAGATTAAATACTTACCTGCAACAACGCTTTCCCTTGGGGATTGATAATAATATTCTGCTCAGCGATAGCCTTAAGCGCCGGTAGAAGTTCTTTCTGACGGTACCCAATCTGCTCTTCGCGATAGACTCTTCTCCCTCCAGCTAATAGATGAAGTGCAGCGTGGATGGCCCAGACCTCTGCCTTCTCATCAGGAATAATTTCTCTCCACTTTACGCCCTCGAATCGCAGACCAAGTGTGATATGCCCGGACTGCGTGCTGGAATTGCAAATGTCACTGCGGATACACGCTCCCGATATGAGAGCAGAGACGAGGAACGGATTGGTTGGCTCGATGGCAGGGATATCGTCGGAGAATACTCTCTTGATAAGGTCGAAGACGACCTGGCACAGGATGTCCTTAAACGGCTCTTCAATGGGTTGTCTATGGAAGTCAACCGTCTTAATGGGCGGGACGTTGGGATCGTTCATGAGGTCTGCAATAACGGTCGCTATCTTTTCAACGTCGTAAGGCTTGGCGTTGGCCTGCTCTATGAAAGCATCGCCTAGTTGGTCTACTGTTTTCCATGTCGGATTGGCTTTGATCACCTCGAGTACAGACATTTTGTCATACGATGAGAGTGCAACGGAGATGGGGGAGGCCATTTTGGTATTGATAACGAGACGTACACGAAGTACAATCTGTGTATTATATTGTATACCCGTGCACTAACCATTAAGGCAGTACACTTCACATCACTGATGCGTTCTGCCACGCTAAACCCATCATAAACATCGCCCATGCCAAAGTGCCGCTCAACTGCTTAGAGCGCTGAGATTGCGCCTCACTTCTGGAACTATTCAAGTCTTGCGAGTCACGGTATTGAAAATTCTCAATTGAATTGACAGCGGGCGCTATGATAAAATCACCCACACAGCCATCGCCTTAGGCATCAGTAGCGTAATGACGATTGGACGGCAACTCGCAAGATATGTAGTCTTTCTCTACATTGTTCAGAAAGAAAGAAATGGGAGGCGGACGTTGGCGTGCACCTTCCACAAGACGGGCGACTCAGGCTTTCTTATATTGTGGGAAGGTGTTTCGGGGTAGCAACTTGAAGGCCTTATACAAAGAATGGATTCATTATCATCAAATGCCATCTGAAGCATTTGGTTGATCAGTGCAATAATATTCATTGATCATCAGTTTGTTCAACGCCTGTCAACGCCCACTGGTGCCCACAAGGGAGATTCGTAATTATTATTAACTACATAAACCTAGTGTATGCCATTTTGTCCCTTAAGCTGGCCTTCCCCCCTCCATACACACCGACTGAGCTGTGCTCGGTCTAGTCCTAATCACTGCATTATACAAAATGTATCCCAGACTCTTTTTTACCGTCCTTCCAGCTCTTTTGGGTGCTATCGCCCCGTCGCTTGCGCTACCAGTCCAATCAGCTGGATCTTTGCTGGTTGAAGCTAGACCCTTTAGTTTGTCCTCGGACAGGATTGCATTACTTTCTCGGGATATCAGTGCTGAGCTTCTAGCCAAGCGAGATTATCAGGATGGTGAATCACACATACTCGCGCACACCACCGACGAAACGCTTTTCTCTCGTAGCAACAAAAACAGACTCTCCGCAGAGGATGCCAAAGCTCGCAAGGCCGCCGTAAGAGCCAACGTGGCCCATAGACAAGCATTAAATGCTGCGAAAAAGGCTCATCTGCAAGCGCAAGACGTTCCGTATGTGATATATATATTACATGCATTTGTTCTGAATTTTGTTGATATGTCACAGACAATATGGAAGGCCGAACAATCCAAAATATACGAAGACGACTACTTCAAAGGGGACAAAGCACATCGTCAGTGGCTTCCGTGCGGAACATCGGCAGCAGGGACGTCGTCTTGCCAAACAACCCAAGAAACCCAGGGCGAACTTTGCCAAGGGCGAGCATGAAAAAGACGAAAAGGCCATGCTAAAGCAAGCTGAAGCCAAAGCTCGGCTACAGGAGAAAAAGGCGAAAGGTCAAGCTGCTCACGCCATTGCGAATGCTCGGTATGCGCAAACACTCGCACATGGCAACATGCCCAATCGACATGATGAGTACCATGTACCCAATCACGGTATATCCTTTTCTTTAATAACAAGTTGAAATTCAGCTGACTGGTAGCATGACAGATGTTATCTACGGAAAGGGTGTCCGTACAGGTGCCTATAATCTCGGGATGTACAAGGATGTGAAAAGACTCCCATATGTACGATCCAATATCATAAATTCGGTGCTGAAAAGTCACGACTCGATCATCTATAGCCCGTCAAATTTAAGAATCTGGAACAAGGTCCTCCAACCAACCGCCACCAGCCACTTCCCCATATGATTGGCCCAGGCCATGAATATCCTATTAACAATGATGTCCGTGGATATCACGCTACCACTACTGGCGGCCAAGGGCCCGTCCGTGGTATCTACCAGGACAATGCTGCAGGTGCGTTTGTTATATTATGAGTAACACAGTTTGATTGAGAAGAATGTACTAATTCGATTATTGAAGGCGGATACAATATTATGGGCGTTGTTTCTCATGATGTTACGCTGCCTAAAACTCACCCAGGCTACCGCGATCATCATGAAGTTCATCGTGTGCCGGCATTTCTACTCGATGGACTTGAAGGAACTGTATTGGGCTGATGCATTATTGAAAGGACACATGCGCTCCCTCGTTGAAAACCTTTTACATCGAAGTAAAAACCTTGGACGTTGTACACGGCGTGGTTTGTGAAATATATATATGAGCAAACAGGATGTATCGTCATGTGAAAGCTAGCTCTGGCTTTTACAAAAAAAAGATATAATATATCAGTGATTTGAATGTGTTCTTGGAATTTAAATTGATAGGTTTTACCGTTTTCCCTTAGAATTAGAAAAAGGAGTCATATGGTGACATTTGATCAAAGCTTAACAAAGCGAATGTTTTTGAGCGGGTGCTGGCGCTGAGTACTGAGTGCTGAACAGCTTGGTCGTTGATGGCGCTGCGGTATATAGTGTTCTTGAACAAACTTAGTCTATACGTGCCGTACAGGTATTTAAATCAAAGAAATAGTCTGAGCTTGGCTAGAAAGTACAGGGCAAGTATTACCCCTCCCTTTACTTAACCTCAACTCGCATCAGACCAAAAACCATTCCAAAAAAAAAAAAATTATATGCTGACATTCAGGCACAGGATAATTCGCGCTTCATATTGCGCTTCGCTATGCGGCGCTTGCGCTAAGATTTTACGCTGACTTGTGTGACTCCAAGCACTTTTGCGCCTACTTACGCGAGTTCAGAGCGCAAGTCTGCTACTGCGGAAAATTTGTGCATACTTGCGCTCGTCCTTGCGAATATTTACCAACATGCCAAAAATATATGTATTGAATATGCACTGTATTCAAACAAGACGATAGAATGTTGCCATGTATTTTCATACAGAAGGCTCAGGGAAGAGGATTTTCCAGATATCGACGATCGGAATATTTTTCTTGAATCCAGCCTCTGCTTCTGCAATAGCGGCCTGAAAAAGTTGTTAGCAAACGGAATAACAACCACAGAAAAGGTTAACTACCTGCAACAACGCTTTCCCTTGAGGATTGATAATAATATTTTGCTCAGCTATAGCTTTAAGCGCCGGCAGGAGTTCTTTCTGACGGTACCCAATCTGCTGTTCGCGATAAATCCTTCTGCCTCCAGCTAACAAATGGAGTGCAGCATGGATGGCCCAGATCTCTGCCTTCTCCTAAGGAACCATTTGCCTCCACAGTCCATCCTCGAATCGCTGACCGAGCGTAATCATCCCGGACTGCGTGCTGGAATTGCAAATGCCGCTGCGGATACACGCTCCCGATATGAGAGCGGAGATGAGGAACGGATTGGTTGGCTCGATGGCAGGGATATCATCGGAGAATTCTTTCTTGACAAAATCATAGAAGACCCGGGACAGGATGTCCTTGAACGGCTTCTCAAGGGGTTCTCTATAGTAGTCCAATGTGTTAATAGGTGGGACTTTGGGATCGTTCTTGAGGTCTGCAATGACGGTCGCAATCTTATCGACGTCGGAAGGCTTGGCGTTGGCCTGCTCTATGAAAGTGTAAGCTAGTTGTTCTACTGTGCTCCATGTCGGATTGGCCTTGATCAATTCGAGTATAGAGGTTTTTTCATACGATGACAGGGCAAGGGAGAATGGGGAGTCCATGGTGGTATTGAAATCTATGACGAGACATACACGTACATTTTTGTATCATATTGTATACATGCACACTTATCATTGCGGCGGTACACATCACTCCTTAGAGCGCTGAGATTGCACCTCAGGCTTCTGGAATGCAAGTTTTGTGGGTATTGCGAACGCTCAACGGGCGCTATGATAGAATCATCCACAATCACCCATACCATCATCTTATAATTAGGCTGCCAATATCAAACGCGCAATGACGATTGTATGGATGTCGCCGACGCGCAAAATACGCGGCCTGTCTCGACGTACGTTGTTCCGTCAGAAAGAAACGAGGGAGGGGGATGTTGGGATGCATGCACCTTCCCCCATACGAAAAAAAAATACGCTCGCATTCCATTTCAACTAGAACCAAGCAACGCATACAGAGGACTAAGATAGATAGCTAACGCAACACAACGGAGAATAATCTAAGCACACACTCCACCCGATAGATATTCGGATCATAGGACGGCCACAGAGATCTGGGAATGCGGATATAGTACAATACGATAGACGAAAATACGGTGCAAATACGATACGGGGACTTTTGGGTTGGGTTTCGTTTGGATTCGGATTTTGACTTGGGAAGCGGACGCGGAGAGAGGAGGAGCGCGGGCGGAGGCGATGAGGGACGCTCGTTTTCGTTAACGAGTGTGGTGGGATAATGCAAGCGCGGGTGTGGGCGGCGGAGGGACTCGGATATACACATCGAAGGTAGGCCGGAAGCAGGGGTGTCGCTTGTGCGGGCTAGTCTGCAGAGGTATCGACGGCGGCGGCGGAGTGGTTGTATGCACGAGACAGGCATAGGCGCGCGTCATCAACAGAGCGATAACAGAAGAAGAAACGATAGAAAAGAAAAACGATGCAATGCTGACTCAAAGAAAGTAAAAACGCAAAGGAACCATAACTTCATAAAAGTATGTTATTGTGTTGGGTGGGGGGATCAGGGGGGATGTATGTACGGTGTGTATGTATGTACTTGCACGTAGTTATATGAGGTTGTATGCGATGCAGACAGACAATAATAGGAAAAGCGGGAGGCGGGACGGGGTCGACAGGGGAGGGCGTCGGCGGTGGCGACGACGAGAGGAGGGAGGGATGGGGAGAGGGAGGGCAGGAGGGAGTAGGGGGATACGAAAACCAGTGGGGTAAACGAGGAAATAGTGGTAGTACAAGTTCTATATCATGCTTGGGGCGGGGGGAATTTTTTCAGCATCTTTCGTCTCGGGCTAGGGCTAGGGTCCATGCACAGAAATAACGGGAACTTGAGGCAAACAAGAAAAAGAGGAGAGAGAAGGAAAAGACGTAGTGAGGGACATGTCGATACTCGTATCGATACCAGAAACAATATCAAAAGAAAAAAAAAGGGAAACCGAGACGATGAGCGAGCTACAACAACCCCGACTGGAGACGAAGAGGTGCCGTTTTTGCATCGGAAAGGAGTGCCACCAAAGCCTACACCAAAAACCCAAACCCACAAGTCAGCCAACGCACGCACCCACACAAACACCAACCACTCACGAAGGCTCCAGCAGACCAGGCGCGGCGGGCAGGGAGTACGGGATAACGGGGAACGGAGTATGGGAATAAAAAACCGGGGAGGGGGGCACTAGCGCATCGTTACAAATGATCGAACACACGGGTAGGATCAAAAGTAGTAGGTAAGCAGTGGGTGGGGTGGCTTGGACAGAAGATAGAAAGACAATGTAGTGGGGGAATACTGGATACACTTGAGGGTAGTCATGCAAACAACGCAAAAGTGAGAAACGCAACAGGAGAAGGGAAAAAGGGGGGCGGTCACCCAAGAAAGAAGAATATAAAATAATAAAGTGAAAAATGTAATGTAATAAGGCAACCGCAGAATGAATTGAAAGACTATGGAACAAGGAACTTCGTAAAAAGGGAAAAGGAATAATATAGAGCCCAAAGTAGAAAAATAATAAAAAAGGATGTATAGATACCAGAAAGTAAAAGTAAGTACTCAAAAAAACACAAAATCAATCGCTCATCACATGCGTGCGTGCGTCGCGTCGTCATCCTATCGTAAACCAAATAATATAGACTCGCAAAAAGGAAAAAAGAAGAAGAAAAAGATGGCGGCTGCGTGCATTGATGATGTGTATAATGGAAACGGGTACATGCGGCGCACGCATTGCGCGCATGCAGCCCAGTGCAGTGGAGATGGTACAGTTGGCTTGTGCTTGTGCTTGGCAGACAAAAAACGTGTCTTGAGCTTGAGAGAAGAGAGTAGTGAAAAAGAAGAAGAAAAAGATCCAAATGATAGTGCTGTGATTGATTGATTGGTCGATTAGACGAGGCGAGCGAGTCGGGGCCGATGAGGAGGATCGATGGGGGCCGCAGGGCCGCCCCAGCCGCGCGGAGCACACTCGCCGAGTGCACATCACGGCGCGAGGACTGGCCAGGGCCGAAGAGCGGGTGGTTGAGGAGGAATCGACGGCGCCCGCAGGACCGCCCCAGCTGCGCGGAGCACACTCGTCAAGTGCGCATCACGGCGCGAGGAATGGCCAGGGCGGAAGAGCGGGAGGAAGTCATCGTCGGGGACGTCGAGGAGGACGGCGACGGCGAGTAGAGAGAGAGGGCGACGTTGAGAGAGAGGATACCTCGACGGCGGTGGCGTAGAGAGAATACAAGGGTTGATGGGGAGTGGGAGGGGGAAAGCACCCCGCTGCACAACGTAAGCGTGTGGGCACAGCGGCGATGGTCGGGGGAGTAGGTGGGGTAGAGCTCGTAGTATAATTTTACCACGCGGGTGGAAGATCGAGGGAAGAGAGATGGGGGGATGGGAGAGAGAAACGGGAGCAGGCACGAACAACCGTAGATTGCCCGGCCCAGCTCCCAGCAGCGAGGGTGTCCTAAAAGCGCAAATATCCGAAAAGACCATAGACCAAACACCCCCCTCAACAACAACCAGGGGGGCGTCGTCTAAAAAACACACAAAAAAAATGGTAATACAAGTAGTCTCCCTCGTGAGATAGAGAAGACAGAGGGCCCAGGAAGGAATAAGCGTTTCGTCGAAAAGTAATGCGTGTTGGTATGGGGGCGTAGAAAAACAAACGGCGTGGGGGGGATAGTAACAAATGGAATGATGCGCTCTGTTGCCGCGACACGCGCGCACGCGCCCCCGCGCAGGCGGGCAGAAGGGGAAAAATATAGCTTCTGTAGCGCACCCGCGAACGTGTGGTGGTGGTGATGGCAGTGGTGGTGTCTAAACCGTAACGTGGGGGGCATGACGTAGAGTCAAATCCCGTGACAGGTCCGTGCGCGAGGTGACGTCAGATCCGCTCCGAGGTGATCCGGTGCAGATGCGTTCGTCGCCGAACAGCTCCGCCCTGCAAAATTGCGCAGAGCGCGCGGGTGTCGATGGCAACGGAGGGTCGAAGACACAAAGCCACACGCCGCCGCCTGAAAGAAAAAGATAAGCATCGCCCCAAAAAACCAGAACAAGACGAACGAACGAACCCAGCCCAGAAATCCCAACAGAAACAACAAACAAAAAAAGCGACCAGCAAAACGAAACCGACCGAACGAACACCAAAAAAAAAATGAGGAGATGGAAAAAAAAGTGTAATACACGATTAGAATAACGATATGATCAAAGCGCGATGCTTGGATTATGTTGATACACTTGCGATTTTAGATTGCGATGAATCATTATGCGGGGTGGTATAGGTGTGTGCGTGGGACGGTGTGGGTTCCAGGTAACTTGATGTGCGTGTGGCGGGCGGGAGACGGGGCGGAGACGGTGGGCGGAGCCAAATGCAGCAGACCAGGGTGTAGGTAGGGGATCACGGCGAGGTGGCCAGCAGCGAGAGTGCATGAGCGGTGATAGGAGGGCAGGTAGGTGGGCAGGGCAAAGGGGGGCAAAAAAGGACACATCTAAAAAACAATTATTCCCAAGAGCTGTACCCCGAGACGAAATGTCCGATGTCAACCCAATAGATAAGAATAAAAAATAGGATAGGAGGCGTTACCTCTAAATCTTCTCTAAATTCAGTGGTGTTACAAGAAAGAGGGTGATGGATCTCCTCAGAGGAGGAGTGGATCCGGAAGTTCCTCCGGACTGGGCGAGTTCTGGAACATGGAACTCGCAAAGTAGCCGGCTTTTTCAGCAGCCTCGCGCTCAAGTTGCTGTTCCTTCGTCAAGGAGGCGTAGGAAGGCGACTGCTCCCTAGACCGAGGAGGGAGAGCTCGCGAGGGGGCGGGGGTGGAGAAAACGGCCGGCCTTGTCTTCGCATTCAGCAGACCGAACAACGACGTGTTCAAGACGGTTCCTTCAGGGCCGGAGGACACATCCTCGTCGGATGACATGTTGAAGACTCCCTCGCTCGGGACCCGTCGGTGGTGCCTTTTCCCTCCAATGGATCGAGAGGGGCTGGGCATTTCCAACCGGGCAAATGGAAAACCGATAGGGGTGCGAGCGGAGATTGGGGCAGTGCGCGGACCGCCGTGGGAAGGGCGAGAGGGGGTAGAGGGGGGTGATGGAGCGAAATCGCCAGCCACCTCGTTCAAATCATCACAAACGGGGAAATCCTGCAGAGTGGACGAGCGCCTAGGGATGGGGCGAGGATGTTGCATGTGAGAGGGAATGGGATCTGAACGGGAGAGGCTGGGAAAGTGCAAGCGCTTGGCAGCGGATGGTACGGGAATGGCCTTGGAGTGGGCCGGGGATGGAGAGGCGAGCGATTCGGCCGACTGTGTTTGTCTGCGGCGGGCGAGGCTGCCGGAGGGCCTGGCGAGTGTGGGGGATGGAGGTGGGGAAATAAGCGAGGTTGAGGGGCTATCGAGGAAGGGGTCGAAGTTGTTGGTTGAAATTATGGAAACCTCTGCCTGCGAGGGGGTTTGGTTTGATGGTGACTGTGCGGCAGTCGTGATTGGAGGAGAGGGTTGGCGGCCGTGCTTCCCTCGGATGGATGAGTTGGATGCACTCCTGTCGAGAATGTCAGCATGACTCGATACAGATGGACAGAGGGATGGAAAGCGGGAACACCAAAACTTACCTGTACGCCTGGGCCTTGTCCTTCGCACTCTTAGCATGGGCCCTCCCGCGAGATTGTGGCGTGGGTGTGGTGGGCTGCATGGGAGTCGGTGGCACGACCGGCTTCTTATCGTGGATGATAGGCGCCGGGGTCAAGGACAATGGACGCGGCGAATGTGCAGCCCTGACCGGCTTCGCCGCGGGCTTCAGGCCGCCATTGTTCTGGCGTTGGGCCGATGGCTGCTGGCGAGCGGGGGTGATTGCCTTCTGCTTGATCGAAAAGAGGCCGGGAGTGCGAGTTGGTTGGACGACGACGGGGGCGGAGGGGTGCCTGCGGTGGGAGTATTGGGCCGAGGCGAATGAGAGAGCGGTGGGCTTGGAGACGAGGATGGCGGACATGGTGGGGAGGGGGGGAGGAGGGCGGAGAGAGTTGTGCAGGCAGGGTTTGCGGCGGATTGAACTAGAGAAACGAGGAGAAGATTGATGGCGTGAGAATCTGGGTGATGGCCTGGCAGCCCTCGCTGTTGCCCTTTGCTTGGCTCCGGTGGCGTTTCATTCTGCCGGGCCCGATCAGGAAATGTCTCACACTCGCTCAGTCACCAGACGTCTTCTTCCAGGGCTTCCCTTCCACGACATTCCATGCCACTCCCCCCTACCACCCACCCGTCCCTCCTTCGGTCTGTGCCCTGCGCCGTTCATCAAAATATCATAACGCACAGCTCAGCCCAGCCTCTCCTGTCGTCCTGCCTCTCCGTGTTATTAATAAACCCTGCTCGGACAATGGCGACATGGCTGTTGTCTTCGCCCCATTCCCACCGCACTACTGGACTTTGGCCGAATCACAATCAGACCTCAGAATCCACGCCCAGCTTCTTGCTATTCTTGACCCAGCACGCCTTTCCTTTCTTCCCATCCCCGGGATAATCTGGGACTTTGGAGACGTAGATGCGAATAGAGTTGCAGGTAGCAATAGAAACGCCCCTTCTAACCACTTACATACAATACATCCAATACAGACTCTAATGATGATCTTCTGACCGACCTAAGCCCACATTGGCATATCCAGTATATCAGTCGTTCAATATTCAATCATCAATGGATGGATGGACGTGCCTCCAGGCTCGCGTGGCTGCGCGCATGCGGCGATCGGAGTAGGTGCCCCCTGCCTCTGGGGAAGTGCCACTCTTCTGCGGCCCCAAAGATCCCTCCCTCCCCAGCCCAGATTCCACGCCGCTGCGCCCAGCAGCAGCAGTAACCTCGACCAACCTCGCCAGATCCATGCCCAACTATTAATACCTCGCAAAAGGCACACTCCATACATAACACCAACGCTAACCCAAGATGAGGAGGTCAAATCTCCCTCGTACCCAGATCTTCCGCGACATAACCCAAAAGCTCTATCCCACTCAGCCTCGTGTACTTCCTAAAACCGCACTATTTCCATATCAAGCATACCCCGCAAAAGGCAAGTACAAAGACCACCCCATATCCATCACGCTAATTACAGCTAATTACAGCTAATTACAGGTCTATAAAACACCCCTTCACGCATCGCCCTGCATCGCCTCGAGGCGCGCGCGTGCCCGCGCGAACCCTGCACTATCAGCGTATCATTTCCAATGTCTGCCAACTAGCGAGGACATAGTACAGCGGCGTGCATGCATGCATGCTGCTTCACTTCCATCCAATTCCCCTCCACCGTCATCGACTCATCATCGAAATGTTATTTTGCAAACAAGATGCAACAAATAATAGACTCGACTTCGGACTCGCACACTCGAGCGGACTGTAAAAGCCCAGACAAGAAGAACGAAGCCCCCACGAAATTCGCTTATCGCCTCAATCGCTAATTCTGCCTTCTGCCTTCTCTTCCAGTTACATACATACTCACACACAGCCGTCCACGCTCCAAGAATACCGTGGCATTACCCTGGGTACCAACATACATAAACGTCTTCTCCCCGAGCCCTTTGAGTCTTCCTGATCATCAGAACAAGCTACGCGGAAGTTCGAACTTGAGAAGGCCATTATTAGCCTGAAGAAGCTAATTGTCTCCCTCCCTCCCTGCCTGCCTGCCTTCCATCCAAATCGTCACTGGAACTCCACGGCGAAAACGCACAATGGGATGGATCTATCATCGGATGGGGTGGATTTGCAGTACAATACATAGATCCATACATACATCCCTTTCATTGTCTCCGACACCGCACGCCACTGTCGGACGCGGATACGCGTGCGTCGGCCGTGCGCGATGGATGACTGCGACGATCCCGGCGCACAGCTTAAGTATTTATTTAATGCCATAAGAAAGAGAGATTAGAACGACTCGGGATCCGGTGCACGCGCGACCGTGCTCCGAGTGGATTTATAAGTTACTTTTTTATTCGTTACGGTAATCCAAATTCAAGTCCACGCTTTCGAGGCTGCGAGCCCGCCCGAGGGCATCCCCCGGGGCGCGTTACGATGCCAATCCCAATCCAAAGATCTGCTGTCTGTCTGTCCGTCACCCGTCATGCATGATGCTTCCATGATCCATTATTGCATACTTCCACGAACTCTGCACACCGCCTGGATGTATGTATCTATCAGTGAATACCAATTCGACAACAATGGTAACCATTATAGCATCCCATCACGATCCACACGACCGACCCGGAAATCAGACAGACAAAGAGACAATCAAGGACAATCACCAGGAGTCAAAACCTACCTAAGTATGCAGTAAGTATGCTAAGCTCAAAACGAAAACAAGTTACCCCGCCCAGCCAACCCCGAAGGTGGAAATGCGGCGCGGGCGCACCTCCGTCCCCCATTGTTGTCCACAAAAGGAACAAAGGCGCGCGGTGACGTCTGACGTCGCGTCGCGTATGGAGGTATGTAGGTATGTAGGTTATGACATTGTCAGCGCTGCGGACTGGCGATCTCGGATGTCATGCGCGTTGGCTTCAGTCACCATGTAATGCAGAGCCTGGACGTGGAAACAGTAACAACTCGAAGGCGCGCCTTGGCGCCCATCGTATCCCAGCCCCCCCAAGTCCACACGCACTGCGCCCGCGCGCGCACACCCGCATGTGCATGAAGAAAAATACCACAAAACACCCGAGTCACATTCCCATACGCTGAGTCATCCCGCCCAGCGTTGAATGGAGCGGGACGATGGCGCTGATCAAAGTCAAAGATGCGCCACACTGCGCCCAGCGCGCAGTCAGGGCGGCGAGCGCACGGGCCATACTTATAATTAGAGTCACAGAGGCGCCAATGCCACTGTGACTGTCACATTGTCACTGTTTGGATTATGCCGATCGGAGTTGCTTTTTGCGTGGCAGTTGTTTTCGCACCACCACCACCACTACATTCCTCCCACTGCCGTTTGACACATATGCTTCTGCATTTCTCTCTGATGCAAGCACCAGCATGCATTCGGGAATATGCAGATAAATTTGAATCAGAAGACGACGTGGGACGTATCGAGTGGCATGATGGTGTCGTAGGTTCATGCCACCCCTTTCTTCGAACCTCATCTGCGGAGCACTTTCAGCTCTCTGCGGCTCTACTTCCTTTGTCTATTCTGACTCCTGGCTTGTCTCTTGGGAATTCTCAAGGAGATCGGTAGTTAGAACGCACCCTTTGCACTGTGGAATCCTGCTCCCTCGAGGACTCCAGCGCACCCGAAACTTGGAGCTCGGAACTCAGAGCTAGACGAGCGCCACGGCTGCCGGCGCGCATGCGTAGTGCTCGACGCTCGCGGGAAGGATGCACGTATTCGGAATCGGTACCATGGATGATCGGCTTCTACGTCGTGACTCCGTCCCTTCTGAAGTCGATGTTTCTTTCTGTCCCCCCCCGACGCGTCTCTCACTGCCGTCAGGTCCGCCGACCTGTCTCGCGTGTCGTCCTCTTTATTCTGGCTTTTATGTTTCATGCACCGGTCGGACATGGACGTCTCTGTGTGCGCTCTAGCCCAGAATGCTCATCTCAATGTTTCTTCAAGTCCTGGAATCGTTCTCCCAATGAATCTCCCATCCATCTATCCATCGTTACAGGTATCGGCCAACGTACTACTGAGCTGCTACCGGAACTTCTAGTTGATTTTCGGGTTCAAGCTTATTCCGATATCGACCATTTCCGGTACTCTGCTAACGCCTGCGTACTTGTTGGCCGGGCTACTGAGCAATGTGTTTGTGGAAGTGCCATGGACTTGAAACAACGGAATGCCACAATCTACACTGATTGACTCCTCAAAGCCGGTTCCCCATCCTCCTTCTGTCTTGTATACGATCTTCCAGCTGTGTGCTTATAATCTCTTTTTATTTCGAACTATGCCGTCCAGAGGCGAGCGCGGATCACTGAATACTGATGATCGACGAGCCATGATGGCAAAGCCACTCCATGATTCCTTGATTCTCACCCTGGCTTAAAAATAATCTCGGCCAACTCTGGTAGCGATTGGACGGTTAATCCGCTCCGTGCTTTCAACATCCAAGTCGTCTCTTAGTCAGCAGAAGAGTTCCCGGACAACGCCCGTCTGCTTGCCTGCTCCTAACGTTTCATCCATCCTACTGACAACCTCACGCCCGCAAGGTCGACGAACGAAAGCCGAGCGCTACTTCTCAAGTTTGTGCGGATGCTTTGGGCTCGGAAAATCCTTCGTAAATGATTTTGCTACTCCCCTCTACGCATCCTTGACTTACGGTGAACCAGGTCAAGTTGTTCATCAGCATCATATACTTGCTTCTCATGTATGGCTCAGCGTAAGCACTCGCTGGTGTTACATCAAGAGTTAGCAATGGCATAACGGTCACTCTCGTCCAGGAGACAACGTTGAAATTTCAATCTTCGGTCAATTTATTCTGATTCCGAACCTCAACTGATCGCACAGGGCCGTTGCAGCTTAAAATACGTGATGTTCTTCACCTTCCCTCCGAGGGTATTATTGACGCTTGCGAGATGACCATGCCTGACACCTAGTAACACTAAATAAAATCAAAATGTACAACCAACATAGGAGGTTAGAGATTATGGAGAGAAATCG